>JADRCD010183971.1:0-13055 GCA_019843815.1 Montemys delectorum
CATTAAAACCTTTGTGTTAAGTTCTGGATAGAATTGTGAAGGCAAGTGCAGTTGTCTGAAAGAAAAAATCACTTTACATGTTAAAGGTGTTTCGAACAAAGAAATGGAAAGACAGGTCTATGCAAAGGAAACTGCTGCTAATTACTCTTAGAAATGAAAATTATTGAGGGAGGGAGTTTGATGTCTATGAAAGGTCATGACTAGGCCTTGAGGTAGAAGAACTTTATGAATATTATAAGAATTTTAAGAGAGGCATCTTAAGTAAGAGTGTATAAAAATAGCCATCCTATATTACATGATCGGGAGACTAAAGGAAAAAATAACCTTCAGAAAAAGTCTGAACAAAATATATAGCTTATAAATATAGTAACTGGCTTACATGATTTTTACATGGACTTACTGGGGTTGGAAATTACTACAACATATGCATTCGTGGTAGATACATAAGGAGTGGGCAGGAAACGTCTTTCCACTTGATTTAGGTGTGAAGAAAGGCTAGAATCTTCGATTTACCTGTGAGGAAAAAGGAGCTAGGCTTGCATTCTGAGCCTTCGGATCAGACGCTGCTTGGCTATGGGAAAACAAGGCTTGACATCCAAGAAAGATAGAGGCAGCAGCTAAATGGTGTAGTCTAATGACAAAGTCAAAGGAACTCCTTGAGTCATCCTAAGCTCTCTCTTGAGGAATTCATCCTGGTTATCTAGTAGGCCAAAGACCCACCTCAAAATCTGGTTATACTGATAGTTAGTTCTTCTGTAATTCATGAACTTTGGGAGGGGGTACAAGCCTCAATCCATAAGTGTATAGTAATACATAGTTATTTCCACAATGCATGGAGGTATAAATAATATAATTATAGATAATAAGAAAGTGAAATGTATGCTATTTTACTTTTAATAATGGCTAGCTTGATAACTAACTTGTAGATTTCTTAAACTTTAGAAAACTTGCTTTTGTGAAGTGATGTAAACTAGATCCAGCAAGCTACTAGATAAGTGGAAGATATCATTTTTTCAAGTATTTGAAGATATGCCAATGAAAAGGAGTAACTAAAGCTTGGGACCTGTGCTGGCCAGGTAGAAGAATTATAAGTCTGAAAATCCAGCACAAGCTTGCCCACATAGGCCTGGGAATGAGCAAGCAAGCTGTTGAACATTCCGGGAACTAGCAGGCCAAGAAGAGATAGATAAGACATGTCTGGGTGGGCTCAGGCAAGAGGGACCTGTCTGGGCAAGATGACCCAACTGAATGATGAGGTATGGTTGGAGGCCAGCCAGATGCCCTGCTGCCTCAATACCACCCTTAGGAATTTCCCTATGCTCTGATCTGCATGTATTCTAGCTGGATTTGAATTAGCCAATCATGTATAGGCTATGCTAATTCCTTTGTTCCCCTAGACCTCCTTCCTATAAAAACCCCTAACCCCTGAGCCTCGGGGTCGATCCCTCTGTCTCCTGCGTGAGATATGGGTCCACCCGGAGCTCCGATATTAAACTACCTCGTGTGTTTACATCAAGATGGTCTCTCGTGTTTCCTTGGGTGCACGTTCTCCTGGGACTTGAGTGAGGGTCTCCCTACGGGGGTCTTTAACCATGGGAAAGATAAGTTTAGCCTTTAACACCTGAAATTATAACCATTAGATTCAAACATAATATGACAGATTTTAGATCAATTTCGGAGCAGACTTTTTGTATTCGTAACATATGTTTATTCATATGCGTCCAAGTATGCCTGCATAAGGGACTAAAGAGTGAATCTAAGGCTTTGGTGTCCTACAAAGGCTCCATCACTGAGCCTCACCCCATGTCCTGTCCTCAGCTATAGACTTTTTAATGGTGAGCTTATCTAACGTGAACACAAAACTTTTGATATTATTGAAAGAAACCGATTTTATTGAAATACCCAACATGCTAAATGGACTTAAACTCAGAAATAGGCAAAGGATTATGGTTGTACTTTGCTTTCTAACTCTAAGTATTGAATCATAGTATTGATTATTTAATATTTTCTTTGATAAGTCTTAGCTTCATGATTTCAAACCAAGTATTTTATAATTCACTTTTATTTTTTATTTTATTTATTTACTTTTTTTTTTTTTTTTGGTTTTTCGAGACAGGGTTTCTCTGTGTAGCCCTGGCTGTCCTGAAACTCACTCTGTAGACCAGGCTAGCCTGGAACTCAGAAATCCACCTGCCTTTGCCTCCCAAGTGCTGGGATTAAAGGTGTGCGCCACCACTGCCCGGCATATAATTCACTTTCGAAATTATTTTTTTGTTGGGTCTAATGGATATAATACTGCTTAAAAAGCAACTGGGTAGAAAGTACATACCTTAGTCTTTTTACTATTGGCAAAAAGCTTACAGATATGAAGACAAGTGTAGATCCCAGCAAAAGCCCTCACAGGAATGGAGAGGAAGCCAATAGAAAAAGTCAACATTTTATACACCATCAATCTTTTGAGGAAGTAGAAAAAAGCGAAAAAAGAAAAGCAAGAAAAACAGTGTGTCCACATTTTCCCTCAAAGTCAGCTGCCTTGGCTCCTGACTTAACTATGTTTTGTGGGGGGATATTGTGAAGATAACAAAGTAAGCCATGTTTGCAGAACAAGGGAAACCATGTTTAGAGATTTGTCTCCATGCAGGCATCTCTGCAATAAATGCCCCAAATGGAAAAAATCTCACCAGAATTCATGGCCCCATCTGTCTACGTTAGGTAGAAAATTGAGAGTTCTCCATAAATACAAACTAGCTAAAAATAAAGCTGTCATTTCAGTAATTTGAATATGCAAGTATATTTTTTTTGTCTGCAATTTCATTACAACTGTTAAAATACTTTAGTTCCTTACAGAGAGTAAGCTTATACAATGTGGAGATGCTAGCTTAGGAGAGTTGGGAACTGAAGAGTATAAACACAGTCACAGTAAGAGTGTAGAGAGACTCTTAGCAATGTGGTAATGGCAACTCTTCACAAAGGTGCAAGACCATTTCCCATGACGGATTCCCTTGAATGTTAAGCTTCTTCACGCAGCTACCCATGAGTAATTAGTCAAATGGATTACCAATAGACATTTAGCCACGAGGCTCGCTCACCTTTCCACTTCATCCAACTTTTGAAACATCAAGTTTCAATACGCTTATCTCAAAGTAAAACCTTCCTTTGGATATATTCTGAGAAACTAACCAGTAACATTAAAACCTGGTGTTACAAAAGCTGCGGTGATGATACACGTAGTTAAATCTGTATTTTAAGACCATGAAATTTCACCTACAGAGGAGGCTTGCCACCATTTCAACCACTAAGTCGTGAACATAGCAACACAGAGGTAATGAGTGCTCTTGGGGAGCTACTTGGAAACCGTAGTTAAAAATCACATGTCTAGATGTCTTTTCTTAGTACAAAATGCTTGTGGTTTTATGACATACATATTTTTATAACAAAAATTAAAATTAAAAAAATGTTTCCTTTCTTTGTTTCTTTACATTATTGACATGATAAAGAAAATTCATGTATACAACTTCCTACGTACCATGCCACTTCACTGCCTCTCTCTGAGGTTATTGATGTTCTTGAAATACGCGTTAGACTAGTAAATTGCCATGTGCTGTGTAAGCTAGTTAAAGAGGATTCTGCTAGTAAGGGGAGCCCTTGTTGTTTTCTCTAAAACTCCTTCTCTTGGATCAGGATGGCCCTCTGGATCTGTAATGGGGAAAGGGAAAACCAGCAAGCAGCTCGGGGTATTAAAAGTACAGTACCCTTCATACAGGCTTAGAAGGTAGACCATTTCAAAAGACCTTGCTCTTGCGTACCTCACTAAAACCACGATAAGAATAGGAAGCCGGAAAGTTACAGGTTCAAAGACTGCTCTACTCTGTCTGTCCTTACTTCAGGAGTTGGAGCGCCATTGTTGCTTCCCTGGTGAATTGCTGCTGGAAGGTTGAAGCCCTGGCTTGACCATGTTACCTTTCTTCCTCTTTCAAGGTATCCCAGTCCTTTCTGTTGAACTCTGGCAAGTGCCTTATTTGATGAATTTTGCCATCTGCTGATGCTATTTTGTTGTTGTTTTTGTTTGTTTGGTTTGTTTGGTTTTTATTAGATATTTCCATTATTTACATGCCAAATGGTATCTCGTTTCCTGGTTTCCCTCTGAAAAAAAAGAAAATAAAAAAAACCTGTTCCCTCCCCCCTCTCCCTACTCACCAACCCACCCTCTCCTACTTCCTGGCCCTGGCATTCCCCTACTCTGGGGCATAGAACCTTCACAGGACCAAAGGCCTCTCCTGCCCTTGATGACTGACTTGGCCATCCTCTGCTATACACATGCTGCTGGAGCCACTGGTCCTACCATGTGTACTCTTTGGTTGGTGGTTTAGTCCCTAGGAGCTTTGAGGGTACTAGTTAGTTCATAATGTTGTTTCTCCTAAGGGGCTGCAAACCCTTCAGCTCCTTGGGGCTTTCTCTAGCTCCTTCATTGTGCTCAGTCCAATGAATAGTTGTGAGTTTCTACTTCGGTCACTGTCAGAGTTATTTGTTTTTGGTTTTGTTGTTTTACTTTGGCTTACTATGCTCTTACAAAGCGCACTCGTTAGTAACTGGAAGCGTATCTCTTCTAGATCATTCTCCAGATCACACAGAGTAGTTTTGCTTTAAAAATCACAGAGTGAATCTAATAAAAGACTCAGGAAATTTTTGCATCCTTGACATTCTTTGACAGTCATCTTTCAATCAACCATTAATGTTTAGTTGCTCAAAACAAATTAATAATGTATAGAAATGAGACAGGTATGATTCATTCATTTTTTTCAAATATCTAGTCTTATAAAGCCATCTCATAGAAGACTACATGTGGCCAGTTTTGTGCATATTCAGACATTTTTAGAAGAACTCACTTACTGGGGATGACAATATTGAATTACCTACAGGACAGAAAATTGAAAGGTAAGTTTTGGAAGCTCTCTGGTTTGGTTACAACCTTCAAGAATAGTCATATTTAAATTCCCATAGACATGTAAGACTGCAACTTGGTCCATAGTACTACAAAACTGGAGTACCAGAAATTATCTTGGAATGCCATTCTACTTTAGTATAAAGGAATTCCTTCTTCAACATGACAAAATGCGTTTTAGCACTGGCTAGCTTAGTCAACTTCTGAAAAGCAAATCCAGAGGGTTTAATCTAGCAACAATTATAATGACTAAAAGCTATCAGTTCTGTCCTAGGAAATTTTGACTATCTGTTTCTAGAGCACACATGTTAGTGACAGTGAAATTAAAATGACAATTAAATTTTCTATATCTTTGAGGCCTGATACTTCATTTTAGTCTTCTTCTTGTTAACAATTTTAAAAAAAAAAAATGTATCTTCAAAGCTTTAAGCAGTTTTTTGACAAGAAGTAACCATAGGCTGTGCTAGTAAATTGAATTAGCAGAGAGAACAAAGCATATCTACTCCAATTCTGGGACAGTACAAAGGAAGGCTGAATTCGTTTGCTTATCTATTTATCTAATAACTCATTTCTTAACAAGAGAAATAGAGCTTTATGCCAGCAAGGTTGTCTCTATTCTTCCTTAATTCAGCATCTGAGAGTTTTTCGTTTGTTTTTTAAAGAGATACTTGATAAAGGAATGGATGAGTGAATGGGTGATACATGTTCATTTCTGAAGACGAATTTATTTCTGCTGAGGGATTACAGGGACTCAGTATCTGAAAAATAAGTGTTTGGTGGCTGTAGTCAAATAGTGGAAGTGCACATCAGTTACTTTTCCTTTTTTTTTTAAAGATTTATTAATTTATTACATGTAAGTACACTGTAGGCTCTCTTCAGATACTCCAGAAGAGGGCCTCAGATCTCATTATGGATGGTTGTGAGCCACCATGTGGTTGCTGGGATTTGAATTCAGGACCTTCAGAAGAGCAGTTGGTGCTCTTAACTGCTGAGCCATCTCTCCAGCCGTACTTTTCTGATTGCTATTACAAAATACTTGACAAAATCAAGGTAAAGAAGGAAGTGTTTAATTTGGATCAGAGTTTGAGGTTACATCTTATTGTGGAAGACAGTGGTGAATCCACATCTACCCATGGGGGGCAAGAGTATGAGGCAGTTGGCCACACTGCATCCACAGACAGGATATGTGGAGAGAGGTGAATCCTGGTGTTCAGTAAACATTCATTTGTCTTCCTTTTTCTTCAGCCCAGAACCCAATGAATGGAATAACATTCCCATAACATGGTAAGTCTTTCTTTCCTAGTACAGATTATCTGCAAATGGAGCAAGAGAAATGACTCAGTGGTAAAAAGTACCAATGTTCTTCCAGGTGTCCTGGTTCAATGCATAGCACTCACACAGTGTCTTGTAATCCAGGGCCCAGTGATACACCATCTTCAAGCATACACAGGTACATAGGCATACATTCAGGCAAAACAACCATACACCAAAAGAGTAAATAAAAATATATAATGAGCAACACTAACTTTTATTGTTGGCCTCAGAACTTGGATGAAACTTTTACAACCAAGACTCATACCACATCATCCATGACAGAAGACACGCTTCATGACAACCCCAGTAAGACTCAACAAAGACTAACCCCTAACACTTCATTTGGATCTTGGTCTTGGAAGGTACTATGTGGGAAACATCTCTAATATTAGGCACCTAGGGTTCAAGAACACATTTATTTTCTCTATCAAGGGAAGTGTTAATTTATGAACATTTGAAGTGTTATTTCAAATGTTAATACAAAACCCAAGACATTAATATAGTTGTTATTCCTGAATTCACCACAAATATCAAATATAAAGTGCAGTATGAGAGTCTGGAATTTGTGTTTTGGTATTTTTAATGTTTCTATTCATTTTGCATCTTGACCACAGTTCCTCTCCCTGCTGTCTTCCTAGTCCCACACATGCAAGTCCTGGCTTTTGTTGAGTGTATTAACTTACATCCAAATACCAAAATAAGAGCTGCATGATAACAAATATGAAAAAGAATTCAAAAGAAGAAACACAAGAGAATTATTAAAGAAAAGATTCTTTTTTTTTTTTTCTGAGACAGGGTTTCTCTGTGTAGTCCTGGCTGTCCTGGAACTCACTCTGTAGACCAGGCTGGCCTCGAACTCAGAAATCTGCCTGCCTCTGCCTCCCAAGTGCTGGAATTAAAGGCATGCGCCACCATCGCCTAGCTTAGAAAAGATTCTTAAGACACACACAGCTTAAGTTAGTGATCTTGTGTTCTCTGCAATATGAATTGAAATACAGATCATTATCATTTACCTTAGCATTGTTACAATAAACTGAGTCTGTTCCTAGTTTTTAAAAACTGAAAATTTGTCACTATATACTATTCAGTCTTACACCAATTTTTAATCTTTAAAAGAGAAGTTCAGGTATATAACTTTCGATTATGCTTCTAAAAATAAGATGCGTGCTAATACCTTTGATCTATAGATGTCCATCTTTACATTTCACAAATCTTCAAGAAAGATGCTATTAGTGTTCTCACTTGATATATAAGAAAACAGAAGCCAAGTCAACTGTAAAGGTCATATAGCAGGTCATAGGCTGGTAGGATTGGAGTCAAGGATTTATGTAGCACTTCAGCTGTCTCTAACACCACGTTGACATTGTAATGACACATCTGCATGTAGTTAAAAATAATGCAGAAATAGTATTAAAATTACATATAGCCTCAGCTTAAGCTGTGTTAATAAATGCTATAGTAAAAGTCCCACAGTAGAAATAGGGCACTAGTAGCCTCTGTGCTTATGAAATGGACACTTTTTTTTTGTTTGGCTTTTTCTTCACCAATGTACTAAATACTAATTAACTTATTTTGGAGATTCTTCAAAATGAATTAATTTCTAAAAGTAAATCAAGCAGAATCTAGATCCCCCACAAATGTCTACTGCTAACACACACACACACACACACACACACACACACACACATAAAGATAAAACAACAAAATTCAATTTTAGCTAGAATGCAAGGAATACAAATGTAGTTTTGAGGGGAAAAAATGTCGGGAAAGCTAATTGAGATACATTTATGAGGAGCCTTGTGTGCCATGTGCTTAAGATAGGGCTCTTTAGTTAAACAGAACAAATAAAATGTACACACACACACACACACACACACACACACACATTGAGGTATCCGTTCACATGGCTGGATATAGGAGTCCCTACACCCTACATCTAGTGTTTACAACTGGGAAACCGAAGACTTCAGGTGATGTCGTTCAATATGATTAGCACGAGAGAGGTTAGAGTGACATTTCCAAAGCATGTTCCATGGTCCATTTTCCCAACAAGAATGGGTTTAGAATGTCAGTCCCAGGCAACATCATGAAAACTCACAAAGCATCTGAGCATCTTAATGATGGGGAAGTTTTTTCCTCATAAAAACTGATTTCCTGGTTTCCCTTAATGTGTTTATTGGTTTTGGGTGTGAGCCTAGCCTTTAGCAGCTGAGCCATCTCTCAGGCCCACACTTAATGTGCTTTGAGTAAATCCAGGTATAGAAAGCTTTTTTTTTTTTTCTTGGTCGTATTTAATCACAGCAGAAATAGTGTTAAAGTGTATTAATTATTTAGTCCTGAAGGAAATCCCAGGAAAATCATGGTGATTACTGTTTCCATTGTTTTAATTTGGTGTGTGTGTGTGTGTGTGTGTGTGTGTGTGTGTGTGTATACTCCTAGAGTCACAAACTAGCCAATAGTCAGCAAATAGCCACCAAGGACTGGCAGTCAGCCCCTCCAATGACATCTGAGAAGCTTTTCCCCCTTTCGACTGAGATTCCTTTTATTCGCCTTTATTGTCAGGCTCCATTTACTTTTAACCCGAGTGTCCCATGCTAGAGGAAATTGTGTTGCTACTTCATGCAGCACTTCGGGATTTTGTTCAATTTTGAGAAGGAATTCTTGATAACAGAATTGCTGTGTTAAGTATTTGTTTAAAACGAAAGCAGAAAACCACTCATGAGTAACTCAGGCGGCTAAATGGTACCATCTGGAGCAAGAGGCATCTGTAAGTGTCCTTATTTAAGAACCAGTTTACAAATAATAACAGAGCCCTGGAATTAAGCAGTTAGCTTCTTTCTCATGGATAACAGCATTCTGGGGAAATGGCTTGCTTCATTGCTTTTGAATCTTCACAAACAGAGCTACTGGGGGCCTCTGGCTCCTTCCTTAGACTCACAGACACAGGAATCTCTTAAATCAATAATATAAGAATAACAGGTAACTCACTTGTTTTCCAATTCCACCAGGCAAAGGACAAAAATAAAATTTCATATTTAGAGGAGTTAACAACTTAGAGTGAATGAGATTACAGATCAAGGAAAAAAAAACAATAATGGTGAGAGGAAAATAAAAATAAACCTCACATTATAATAAATAAAAACGTTGTAAAAACGGGATAGCTTTTCTAGTCATTACCTATCATAAATTATATATTCAGTTTGTTTTATATCTAGTCATTACCTATCATAAATTATATATTCAGTTTATATGACTAGCATTCAACAAAACATTTCTTTAAAACTTATTTTATGTATACATGACATCTTTTATCTGTTTAAGAAGTACTTCTCAACTAGGTGTAGATAAGAAAAGAGACAGGAATGTAGTAATAGATACAACAAGGAGCAATCAGTCAATGACTGTTCTTCAATAAAACACAAAGCAACTTAAGTCTGAGACCCAGGATGCCAGCGCTCCTCAGTGCAATGTTTTCCTGTCATGAGATGGCATTTGTAGGACACTGCTCCTAGCAAAACACCGAGATGTTGATCACAATGAAAACCGTTATGGCCTCTGGCCAGCCAAGAATTTACAAAACTGCATCCAGGTCTGTGGGGGTTAATGTCTCTGCAAGCTCTGCCCTCAGTGACTAAACTATTCTTTCTCTTGCCTTTTCCTGTCAGTTCAGTCTGTCATGTACCTCTGTGCTGGCCTCATGGAAAGCAGCTTTTTTGGTGAGTTTATTCTTCGTCCTCCTTAGATATTACTGAAGATAAATATTAGTATAACGGATATTGAGTCCACTTGTAGAACACTTAAGCAGTATAACTGGTATGTTTTCATTTAAAATGTTTGATGCTTTTCTGTGAACAGAAATGGCCTTTTATGTCAAATAGATTAAAATATTCAGAATATACCATTATTCTCTACCAAAATATCTCTCATAAACACACATAAGTGAAGTCAGTGCATTAAAAACCTGTGCAGACACTAAACTAGAGTTAGCTCTGGTAATTTGAAGTGGATTTATATATTTGATTGTCTTGATGTCCTCGTGTGTAATATAATCTCCATATTCTGGGCTTAAGCATTTTTTCCCTTCACGGTGTTCTTAAAAGAGGCCTCGCTAGTGTCTCTCGAGAATTCTCAGTGAAGTAATGAATTCTATCTGATGTATGAATGCCAAGAGAGTATACAGATGCAATTGTGAGATAGCAAGTAATCAGATCACTCAGAAAGATGAATTCTATATTCATGTGCACACTGGACAAGTGAGGACTAAATAACACTCATTTCACCAAATACCTCCTGTTTTTTAAAACATATGTATAATACTTCAACCTAAAAGCATTATGACAACTATTTATCTACATGCAATATTATATATAGTTCATACTACATAGATTTTAAATATTATAATACATATGTGCTAAGATAAAGTCCCGAAACTAGATTAGGCCTCGTGACTTGCTAGCATATTTTGTCCCTTTTAGATCACCTCTGGCAATATGAAGTTCCACTGGTTGCTTTTGAAGCAAGAAAAGGAAGGGTGTAGCTGGGATAATTCCCCAAATCTTTGTTCCATCAGACAATATATTCAGTCCAATATCTCAATGTTTAGTTTCCCTGGGTAACTTTTCCATCACTTGATAACTTCTTCTGAGAAGAATTTTTCTTTATTTTTCCCTATTTCCATGTATCTTTGCACCCTGAAGTAACTGTATCATCTATTGTGCTTTTGTAGCTGACATAAAGCTTTCTATTTTGGTAACATTGAAGATGTTCTTTGTATGTTATGACACAGTTTGGCAATTTTGGCAAAGAAAAGGAAAGCATTCACTAATATATTATCTTTGCAAATAGGTACAATATGCTAGCTTTGCATAATGCTACCCAGAATCAAAAGGCTTAATTTACAGAATGAATGACTACATAATGCAGTCTTTAAATATAGAGGGGGGAGAAGCCTTCTAAAAATGAAAAGCAACTTAGGCATTATTTTTTCTTTCCTTTGTTTCTTTTTGCATAATTTTTAGAAGCTTTCTTAGACTCATCTTTCTTTCTCAGTGTCATTGTGTCTATAGACTGCCACTTGCATTTCTTGTGCCCTGAGCACCAGCCTCTCCTGATCAGAGAGAGTGGTTAGGAGTGAAGACTGGAATGCTAGTATGACTTCAAAATAAAAGAAAGTGTGGTAGGACCCCAATAGTCCTACGCAGGTAGCTGGACACTGGTGGCTCACCCTGCACTCTAAACTGGTTCCAGGACACAGACATATGTTATAGTCCTTGGGGTGGATGCTTCTGCTGTTGGACACTTTCTGTGCCAGGAGCACAACAGTCTCTTTGGTCAGGCTCCCTCTGCTCTTCACTTTTCCAAAAAAACAAAAAAACAAAAAACCTCTTCATCAAGGTGTGTGTGGGGGGGGGAATTATAAATGCATACATATGTTCTAAGGATTTAGTAAAAAAGGAGTGTTGCTGTTAATGAGGAAACGTCCTGATGTTAATGAGATTTCATTTGTGGAACAATACGAGTGAAATTATTCAATATTTGATTGTTAAGGTTAATTTTGATTTAACCTTTTTAGTTCTAACAACTCAAAGTTTACTGTTAAAATACAAAATGAGACCCTAAAGTTGTAATTTGTTAATTCATTTTATGAGAATGAAAGCATAACAAGTGTCATATTTCCCAATAGACCATGTCATACTCATGGGAATTATAGTACACATACACACATACACACACACACACACACACACACACACACACACACATACACACATATACACACATACACACACACATATACACACACACATGCATACACATACACATATACACACACACACATATGCACAGGCACACACTCAAACACACACACACACTCAAACATACATACACAATCAAACATGTTTTAGATATCTTTACATGGTTTGTAAGTAGGAAAGAGGTAAGTCATAATATTTAATCTAAATTATGTTTGACCTCAAAAACCAGGTATGGTTAAAGCTATAAGTAAAATTTATTGGAATAAGATGAATTCTTTTTCATTATATGAAAAAAAGGTATATTTGTGTTAACTAATTATGATTATTTTATATTTATTATGTGTCTGATTAAGTACTAGAAATTTTATATGTAAAGACTCAGTTATTTCAAGAATTAAATGAAATGTGTTCTGAATTATCCCCATTATACAGGTAACAAGACCAATGATTAAATAGTCTGAAATGTTAGAACTTTGTTGGGCTTAAGAACATACTATGGACATGACACTATACCACACTATATACCAGTGGCTAGTGGGCCTATCGGATGGCAGACACCTTTTATGTAACTGATTTTAGAAAGCATGTCAGGCCATCTACATAGTAGATACAGTGTGAAGGAGGCAGAAGTACTAAAACCCTATATACTTTATTTACTCATATTTCTTTCATACTACCAATACCTTCAAAAGTACATTAAACAATGTAGATACTTGGGCAAGCAAGATCTTCAATAGGTAAGTGTGCTTGCCACCAAGCCTGGTGACCTGATTGTGATTCCCAAGACGTGTATGACCAAAGCAGAAAACTCATACCTACAAACCGTTCTCTGGCCTTCTTCCGCTCACTCACTTCCCCGCCCTCACATCCCTGCATACACACAATAAATAAATGCAATAAAAAATGCCCTGGGTCAATGGTGGTGAGCAACGATCCCAGCAGAGCCTCCTCAGCGCCTCCTACTGGAGGGATAGTCTTATTACTTTTGAGGCTCCACCTCTTAGTTCCACGCGTGATTAAAAACAAAAGGGATGTACGCATTC
>JADRCD010183975.1:0-12410 GCA_019843815.1 Montemys delectorum
GGCTGGATACAGGGACACTCCTGGGATGCTGAAGGAAGCTGGCGCCCACCAGTCCTAGTGCTGGCAGGGTCTTCAGGGCTCTGAGGTGCCCACCTGTCCACCCCCACACACCCTGCACATCAGACATCACTGGAGGAGGAAGTCAGGCTCGGCAGGTCCCTCTGCTGCCCGCGTGACTCTCTCTGGCCGTGGCACACATGGGTAGATCACTGTGACTTAACTCAGATCACAAAGGAGCAGGGACCTTCCACGTGGAGCTTATAATCCAGACACAAGCAATAAATGTCACCAGCCCAGGACCCTGCAACTGCCCTGCACTTGAGACAGCAAAGGTGCCCTGGGTGTGATCTGGTGCTGGGGACTGGAGAAAAAGGTGGCTCTGAGTCTCATTCCTGGCTCAGGCAAGGGACATGGGGTCAGCAGAGGGTCAGACTGCTCTGTGTACTGTTCTCGTGGGACAGCTAAGGTCATACCTGCCCAGCTTCCCTGGTCTCTGGAAATTAGCACTGACTTCCTCATAGCCGTTGTTCTGGCTGTTCTGCCAAGCCTCAGGCGGAGGTCAAGGCAGGACACGTTGCATGACTTTGTCTCTGCAAGTGCTGAAGGCGCCTTCCCTTCCCGCCCGTCGCCCTGTGTTCATGTTGGGTGCAGAAGCGTCTGCAGGGATAAATGACCCTCTGCGCATTTGGGGGGCACAAATCTTGATCTGCCCCTCATCCAAGTAACAAGAACCCGTGGAAGCTGAGTCATCACAGGACAGGACTTCTCAGGAGGCTCGAAGAAGCAGAACAAGAAACCACAGCATGTGCAGAGGCACCGGCACCACTGGATGATTTCCTCTCCACATTGCGTGCCTACTCAGCCTTCCCTGGAAGCACACACGGCCAGGCCAGTGGCAGCTCTAGGGTCTCCAATGCCCAGCAACCTTCCCAATTTCACTTCCAGTCTGCAATCTGCAGCATCTGATGGGCTGGCAGTGGTATCCTCCGGGAAAACATATTTCATCATGACTGGTCGGTATCTAGGGTCCCTGGGTGCTTGATGTCACATGGCAAGTGTGATCTTCAGAAGGGAAACGCAAAGTCTGCACTGGGGCTTAAGGACCAAGGTGCTAGCTCCAGCAGACTTGGCTGTTCCCATCTCTGCCTGCAGGCCGGGAAGCTGGGAGGCAGCCCGATCTGATCTCTTACCCTGGAATCCATACACTGGGTTGGGAGATCTAGGCTCCTGCTAATGTGAGGTCCTCCTGGCCCTGCCAGACCCGATACACCCTCTTACCCCTCTCCCACTTGGCCCACACTTCAGCCTGAGGACCACACTTGCTCCTGGAGCCGCATCTCTTTCTGACACTCTCTGTGGTATCCCTTCCCCTACCTTCCTTGTGAATTCTGCGTATCTTGATGGAGGTGCTGATGAGGTCCTATGGTTCGATTTTTTTGTTATCGATGTACACAGTCTCAGGGCAGACACAGTGCTTGGACATTACAAGGCCAGTTCTGACTGGACATGGCTTTACCGTGCCTGCTGAGGACCAGGCATAGAGGAGTCACCAGAGCTCCGCAGCACCTGGCACTGTCCTGTGGCTGGACACAATGCCAGGGTCTGCTCTATGGTACCTGGCACTTGGCAGGTGCAGAACAGTATCTATTGGATGCTGACCCCATGAGAGACCCCACGGCATTGGTTCAGTTCTGTGATCCTGGGCGTGGATCCCCTAAGTCTGGTGTTCTGTTTGAAAAGAGGAAAGCAGGCCCAGGGCCTGTTCCTTCCCTCCCTGAAAAACTGTTTCTGAGCATGCCCCGGAGGTCACAGGGATGCCAGGACGGATGTGTGGAGCCCTGGTCTATGCTGCTCTGTTGACTGTCATAGGGACGAGCATGGCCGAAGACCACTGTGGTGTGGCTGTATTCCTGTCCTGGCTGGTCATCCTTCCTGTCCCTTTATCCCCTTCCATCTATCCATCTGAGTCTAGTAAAAAACCACCATATACGGTGGGAACTCAAGAGCAAGGAAAGCAGCCGTCAGAGTTAAGCTTCTCCAGGAGAGAAGCCATGACTGTGCCCCGCGGCTCTAGGAAAACAGCTGGGAAGTTAGCATCACCAGGGCCCCACAAGCAGCAGCCTGATCATAAACATGGACTGCTTTAGACCGGTGTTAGTTTTTTGAGACTAGATTTTTAAACACACACACACACTCAAAGGCAAGAAGGAGAGCTACATGCAGCTGGGAAAGAGAAAAAATGGCAAGGGGATGGAGAGACGCTCTCTCAGGGATTAGTATCTCATATCACTCTTGCAGAGGACCAAAGTTCGCCTCCCAAGCTCCTATGTTAGGTAGCTCACAGGGGCCCATAACTTCAGCTGCAGAGGGCCTGATGTGCTTTCTGGCCTTCATGAGCACCTGCGTGAGAGCACGTGTGCACGCGCGCGCACACACACATGCACGCACATACACACACACACACACACATGCATGTACACAAGCGTGTACATAAAGACAGAAATAACAGGTAGAGAACACAGTTCCTCCCTCCATGACAATCGGCATGGGAACGGCCCTCATGCTTGGCAGGGGGCAGCCGTGTCGTTCTGACCCAGGACACCCTGGCCTACGAGCCTTCCCATTCTGCCCCCGCAATCCCCACAGCAGCTCTGATGACGCCTGGCCCTCACAGCCTCCCGGTGCTCTCCACCCTGCCCGACCCACCAGGCTTAGCCACAGTCTCACCGTCTGTGCAGGAAGGCGGCTCCCTCCAGCAGCAGCACCCCCACCCCAGCTGGGTGAGCACAGGTTGAGATCCTGGGCTGCACCCACATCTCAGCTGTGGCTGCCCACAAAACAGGAACAGCGTGAATCTCATTTTCCCAGAAAAGCAGGTTTTGCTTCTCTATAAATGTGTCTAGTTATTTTTGGGCTAAACATTGCGCAGAGGGGACTGGTACATGGATCTGGATGCTCTACTAGCTGAGCCTTGGAAATCTCCAGCACTGAGCCTCTCTCTAGAGCATGCGGCATAATAAAGCAGACAGGGAACACTACCTTATCTTGGTTGCCTTCTGGGGAAGGCTGCAGAGAGCACCCCCTAGCACTTTTGGTTTTACTATAGTTTACTATAGTAATACTACTAACAGAGATGATGATGGACGATGACGATGATGACGATGATGATGATGATATAATGTTGCCATTTGGGGAAAAACATCTTAAGATAGTGTTATTATGTCTCGGTATAAAAATGACCACTAACAAAACACTATTCTTGTTCTTGTATGTTTCTTTTAGATTTCATCCTGATTTAAAAAAAAAAAAAATGGCAGCTCCAGCTCCAGTGTGCTGTGCTGGATGTGGGCACTTCCCTTCACCAACAAAGCAGTCCCTGACTTAGAGGCCCGGACGAGCGTCCTGTGACACGCAGCTGGGCTATTTTAGACACAGAACCAGCAAGATGGCAACAGCTACTCGTGAAATCTGCCCTGTGGAGCATGTCTACTCAGGTTCTTGGAACTTTCTAGGAGCTTGATTTCCAAGACAATGTCGCTGGTACTGGCAAGGGCTGCGACAGAATCTCAGGAAGTTGCCATGGGACCTGTGCCTTGGTAGGGTGTGCCCTGGGTTTGGAAGGAAGGTTCTTATAACAACAGTGACTCCCAGGTGGATGGGAAAGTAACTGGAGCTCCCAGGAAACTACGGGAGGAAACGCTTGTCCAGGTGTCCCTCTGCCTGTCCCGTGGCTAGCTGGCAGGCTCGGCCTTGGGAACACAGAGAAGCCATGTCATACAAGAATCAGAAAAACAGACGCTGGTGTAGCCCAGCAGTTGGGCTGAGGCAGTAGGATCTTGAGTGGAGGTTCAGCCTGGGCATGAATGAAGCCATCTCACTGCTGCCCTGGGGAGGAAGTTTTGAGCCTGGGCCTGCTCAGGCAACATGGCGCCATCTGCACCTCTGCCCAGTTGGAAACTTCCTGCTAGTGGCAGAGCCTCAGCTCCTGGGACCTGCATTGCCCAAGGAAGTCTGCAGGCCCAAGGCACCAAAGAACTCCTTGTCAGTCACACACACACTACAGTTTGCAGCTTGCAGATTGCAGCAGGAGTGTGATTACACAGTAGGGTGCTGAACATACATGGGGCCCTGGATTCTACTCCCAGCAGGAAAACCACCCCGAGTTCTCTACGTCACTCTGTACCCGAGGGCAGCACACGCCACCAAGGCATGACCTGAAATAGATGTTCGAACAACATCCTAAAAGTGTGACGTGTGAACCCCTAGCAGAATGGCCTGAAGCCCTGCTCTGGTGAGCTAGTAAACCCCACTAAAGAGGACCTACAAATGTTCTCTGAGGCCAGGTGTGATGGCAATGTGACACTGAAGTAGCGGAGAGTGCTGAACGGTCAGGTTAAACTACCCTACCCCCAAAGAAAAACAAAAACAAACCAGTGTGACCTGATCTTACGCAGGGACTGGCTGGGTGAGAGATGGTTTAAGACAGATGGGGTAACTGGGCATGAGCAATTGGTATAAATGGTGTAAAATGTGGCTAGAAAATACCAATGGCGCAATGAAAGATCTACGGTCTATACATCTGTGAACTGCAAACACACAGACTGGGACATGGGACAGGAGACCTGACGGTAGGCAGTGGAAGCAGTACTATGCTGGCTGCAAGGGTGCTGTGCAGACTCCCTTTCTCCAATGAATGACAGGCTTGCGCTCACGGCCTTCAATGCTATGCAGTGTGTCTGCGCCTAACTAGCTCTACCCCTCCCTCCCCCTCCCCAACCCCACCAACGCTGGAGGTTTGTTTTGGGAACTTCCAATTACCTTTGCCTTGACATTCTGAAACACAGAGCCTAAAAGGTCTGAGGAAGAGGAACAAGCCAGTGACGGGTTTTAGAGAGGAAATGGCTGTGTGTGTGCTGCTGCTGCTGCTGCAGTGGGCACCAGTCAATGATCGTCTGGACCACCTTGTGAGTGGAGACCAGTGTATACTGCGGACGGAACAGCAAGGACATGGCAATTCAGGTCCTCTGGTGGAAAGGCTCATGACATGGGGAGGGGTGGGAAAGGGGTATGTGTGGGAGTAGAGAACAATCTCTCAACTTTTACCTCAGTTTTGTCAAGAACCTAACATGGCTTTAAAAATCAAGTTTATCCTTCTCCAGCACCACGTCTGCCTGTGTGCCGTCATGCTTCCTGCCATGACAAGAGCGGACTAAACTTCTGCAGCTGTAAGCCAGCCTCTGTCAGATGCTTTCCTTTATTTATGCGTATTTTCATGGCGCCTCTTCCCAGCAATGGAACGCTGACTCAGACAGCAGGTAAACACAGAGCGACTACGCCCCACAGATGCAGTTAGGAAACGGTTAATTGAATTTTCTAGGTAACCTTGTCTTTCTAGGCACAGTGTAAGTGTCTTCGTCTCATGCACCGCCCCAGAATGTTCCACCCGTTCCTGCAGCTCGCCCTACTGGTTGCCCTGCCACTCGCCCTGAGGAAAGCCTCGCTGCTTCTGGGGTGTGCTTGACAGAGCACTTGACAGCACTCACCTCTACAGTGTGAGTCTCCATGCTGGCCATGAACACCTGCCCTCCTGAGGCTGCCCACAGCGCACCCTCCACCAGGAGAAGGCTTCTGACTGGCAGGACACCCAACTTGATCACTTGCTGGGGTTCGGGGTTCCAGGATCCATCTTAAAAGAAAATAATTTTAGTTTTTCTTGAGTTCAGGCAACTGTGCATAAGGATAGAGAAACAGGGTCACACATCACTGCAAAACACAACTCAAGTACCAACTATGAAAGCAATGCTTGCATCCGACAAGTGGTGTCCAGGGCCCTGGAGCATGTGGAAGACACAGAAGACGGCAGGCAGGATGGGATGGCTTCCTGTGGGTCCCCGCAAAGTGCGCCATTACCTAGCATGCCTCTAGACACATCTTGTTCCCTGTAAGTTAAGCATCAGTTTCTTGATCTGTGAGATGGGGGCAGTTCCAGGAACTAAAAGTGAGATGCATAAGTAAAAAGCTCCATGCAAGACCAGTCACACGGTTCCATAGACGCCCCTGCGGCCCGGTGGTAATGTGTGAACTGATTTGGTTGTGCCAGAAGGACTATATCCAAAATCACTGATGTTTTCAAAACAAGCAGTGGTGTGCACAGCATCTCAAGGGAACATGTCTTTACTGGAGGTGAAGATAACAAAACTAAACTAAAGGCCCTGCTCTTCAGATACCTCCCTCCCTTCCCTGACCCCCAGGAAGACAAAACGCAGTTTAGTTTGGAAAAGCTACAGAGATTAGTGAGTTAGTTCTACCACAACTCAAATAAGAGTGAATCGAAGGCAAAGTGATTGTACAGAGGGGAAGAAGGTTTTAATGCAAAATTTAAAGCAACAGACGGGGCTATCTTCTAAGTATTTAACTCCTCAGTCTTCACCCTGGCCATTCATTAAGCCCCAGGAGTCTGATGGCAATTAGATCATCAGTGTGGCTTCCCCACCGTGAGTGCGAGTGCGCGCGCGCGCGCGTGTGTGTGTGTGTGTGTGTGTGTGTGTGTGTGTGTGTGTGTGTGTTCTCTTAGTGCAGAAGAAGCAAGGCCTCAGACCAGAACCCCTGAACCTCCGAGTAACAAAGCCTCTGAGCAGAGGAGCTGTGCTGGGCTGTTAGACAGAGGCGGCTGACTGCGACGTCCCTGACTGCTGTGCTGGGCTTACTGATACAAAGCACCTTCGATGGGAGTTCTGCTCAGGCCGAACAATGGTGCAGGACGGTTTTGAACCCCAGTGTCCCAGCCTATCTTTCATGCAGCAGGTGTATTGGGTACACATATAACCAATTAGATACATGTGTGCACACATACATGCATGCATGAACACAGAAATGCAGGTGTGCACACAACCACATGCACACACATGCACATGCGCACACGCACACATGCCTTCCCCTTCCCTCACCTGTCCTAACATTCATGCAAGCAGCCATCCCATGAGGTACTCACAGCCCTTCACCACACCACAGCCTGTACCTGTGATGGGGTGCGCTCCCGAGGGCGAGCGTGGCATGAGCATGCACACCAGACAGAGCCCTGCCCACAGGCTGCCAGAAGAGCACGGTACCACGGATCGATGGTGTGGTCCCTTTGAAACGGGAGCTCCGAGATCAAAGGTGGGATAACCCACTTTAGAGACTTCACTTTGGTTAAGACTGGACTCCCAACAATTGGCCTCTGTTTTCTGGCCAACTTCTGGCTAAGCAAGTTCTCTTTTCCTTAGATACTGTTTCCCTGGGAGGGCCACGAGCAACTTGAAAGTGTGTGAATCTGGGCCAATAGGCCTGTCTGCCAGGACAATTTCTTCCTGGTTTGTGCTGAGGCCAGAGCGGCCAGGCAGGTCACCTGCACCATAGCCAGACTCCATACACAAGCTAACGACAGTGATAGTCCCATGCCTCACAACACGACAGTTTCCCATCAAGTCCCACTCCAAAGCAACTGCCCACTCTGTCTAGGAAGGCTGAAGCCTCTGACCAATCACATCCTCTGCCACCAAGAACAGAGCGACAACAGATGCTCCGCCCACCTTATACTCTGCCACCCGGGCCTACCCACAATGCTCAGGGAGCTTAAGACACACCAGGAAGGCTGCCAAGATAGTGAGGCTACAAAGACACCGTGCACCATGACACATTCCGTACAACACAGCACAGGGCTGGGCTGGTCAAAATGTACAGAGATGGGGATCAATCCTTTAAGAGATTAGCATACAGGAAGGAAGAAAACCAGGTGGCCAAGGGAAAGGATCACTGATAAGGGACTGGAAACCTGAAAGAAAGGTCATCATAGACGGGGGAGCGTAAACCAGCTTGATGGCAATCGGAAAGTCAGACAGACGAAAACACCAACACCAACCAAGACCACACAAACTCCCTGCGCAGGCCCTTCTCTAAGGACAAGCAAAGAAAACAAACTGGGGTGAAACCAAAATACCACCGAAAAGCAGATGGAATAGTAAGGGGACTGGCAGTTTTTGAATGGAAGAAAGGGCTGGGCACATGGCTCTGGGGCCAAGCTTTTGCTCTGTGTGCAAGCACAGGGCTCAGTTCACTCTCTAATACTTTCATGATAATGAAGTAAGACAAAGCAAAATGGAATTATGTTCTAAGTCACTATGTAAGTGTTTATAGTACATTTTTAATCCAACTTAGGCAAACTGCACCAAGAATTGTTTAAAACCCGACGTACACTCCATTCATAGTAACGGAAAACTGGACGTCGCCTTCAGAAATCGACTTTGAAGACTCGTGACATCCCCCTGGAATCACCTCCCTTCCAACTTTCAAATAATCAACACTCCCATGAAATATGGAATCAAAGAGGGGCCTGGAGAACACAAGGCGTGGAGTCAGACAGCCAGGCCCAACAACAGTGGACAAAAGCCCAGGGCTCCCCAGACAGTGTGTGTCCTTGAAGGCGCTCCGCCAGGTGGTGAGGAAGGCGCCAGCCATTGTGAAAGCTCACTAACAAATACTCAGAAAGCATGGGGGTGGGAAACCCCACACCCTATTTTGGAGGCAGTGGTGATAAGACCCCCTCCTTAGGACAGGCAGGGGGTCAGTAGGATGGCTTTGGAGGTGTACACAGAGGGCCTGAGACCAGTTCCTGGGGAACCGTGGGGACAGGTGTGCAAGGCTATGGGGTCAGCCTGGGCACCTGGTGAGCATGTTTGCCATGCTGTGCAGCAGCAGGGACAGTCCCTGGAAAAGCATTTCTAGAGGCAGCAGCTGAAGCCCGTGACAAGAGCGAATGAGACCACAGCATCCCACCCACAACAAGATGGGTTCCCAAAGTCCAAAGTACAGCGTGGGGCTGCCTTACCCTCTCATTTGCGGGGAGAACCACAAAGGGACCAGACAACCAGAGAGGCAGGAGGGGGCTCTGCAAGAGAGATGTGACCTTGGCAGCCCCCTTTCTCTCTCCACCAGAGCCCGTCTGGATGGCTAGTTAAGTACCGCCACGCTGTAGGACCAGAGGGTGGGGGACACACGTGGGAGCTGAGAGCTTCTGAGGGTGTCTGAGACTGTGAGGGCAGATGAGGCCAGTCACCACAGCATCTCGTGAAAAGATCATGGATGGAGAAGCCATCCCTGGGGGGCTGGCACACCCCCGAGTAAAAGTGGGCTTGGTGATGGAGGAAGACTCAGGAGACGATGGGAGAATTTAAGGTGCCCAGCAGCGCTGAGGTGGGTCTCCAAGGCTGGTCTGGGTTGATCTGAGTCGCTGTAGAACAGGAAGAAGCCCCTGGAAACCAACTTTAGAAAAACTTCCCATGTATCCATTCGTGCCTTTTCAGAAAGGAGCGAGTTACACGGGTTTGGAAATGGGAGTGACAAGACACATGATGAGACTGACTTGTAGCCCAGGGTCAGCCGAGTGTGGGTACTTACCTGGGGCCTTGGTGTAGCTGGCTACAGACCCATTGACCAGGCCTGCATACAGGCCTTGTGGGGAGCAGGCCAAGCTCATGACTGTGGACTTGTCCGGTGTGTAGAAATGCTGAAGCCTCACCTTCTTGCAGCCCTGACTGCTTTTGTAAATGGAAATGCTGCAAACGAAAGAGCATACACGTTGACAGGTCCGCAAGTGCCCGAGAGAGGACCGGGTGCCAGTCAGCATCAGCAAATGGCACGTGTCCTCCTCCCCTCCCTCCTTCCTCCCGCCATGTTAACACACATTTAGAACACACCCACAACCATTATGATTACACTCATGGCTTGAAGAGAAAGTCTGGGTCAGAATTCATTTTCTTCCTATAAATTTTAGAATGTTACTTTAATTTTCCATTAAATGGTATTAAAGTTCCACATGATTATAAGATATTGTTGCTTTACTCCAAAATGGAATAAGTGGCATGTTTTTAAGAATTAACAGAAACTGGGGGCAAGCAGTAGGGAGCGTTCCCCTTTAAGAAACTATCAGATCTCTTATCAGATTGATTATCATTAGCAGGCAATGACTGGAAGCCTCTCCCTTGCCTCTGATACTAGGCTCGCACTCCCCGACGCGGGAGGTGACATGGCTCACACTGGGGACAATCCCTACAACATTGCATGTTCTCTACCTTCCCTCTTCTGTGCCCAGGCAGATGGTAGGCACATGGGGTGCTCTCGAGGCTGTGGCCTCTGGATCCTTGGCTTCAGTGGGCTCTGGGGGCTTTGGCTCCTCTGCAGGAATGTATATCATACACAGGATGCGTGACTCCACATTGAAGCACTCGATGACTTTGGGGTTGGAACTTTGGAAGGAGACAATGGCGACCTGACCCATCTGATTGCTACAGCTTCCGATCTAAGAGAGAGGAGGCGAGGGAGACATCAGACATGCTTCTGGAACTGCTACAACTTCTGACTGGGCATGATCCTGGGTACGGAGAAGCCTGACCGAGGAAGGTACTGATTTCCATGTGTGAGTCACAGTCAGAAAAAGCAAACGAGGTGAAAGGATTCCCAAGAGAGCCCATTTTTCTTTTCCACATGTTAAATTTGGCTTTTTAAGTTTTCAGTAACATAAATACAACTTTATTTTAAAAGTGGCAAATATCCACATCCAACACCAGACACTCATTCCGTACACTAGGCAAGGGCCTAGTCACACAGTTACTTTATAATGCGCTGAAGAGCAAATTAGTGCTGGTGTTAAGTAAGCTGGCATCAAGATGCCATAGCACGCATCTTTCAAGAGGCAAAACTGGGAAGAACCCAGCACAAAGGAGGTCATTCCAGGAGCACACTGTGCGCACAGGGAGCACGCTGCGCTCCTCCCTCCAACCCGGAGCTCGCTGTCATACCTTCCTCCCTTTCCTGCATGGATTCCGCTACAAGCAATAAGCCCCTCCGACCCTGTTGGAAGGAGGCGCAGCCGGTGCAGCATTTTTGCTATCCAATCACATCAGGGCAGTGACAGGCCTGTGGTTGGACAGGAATAGTGAGGTGGAGCTAGAAGTTTAGGAGTGAGAGAGGTCAGAGAGCAGGGGAGGGGCAGTGAAATCATCATGGAGGCAGGTGAACAGGAGGACGATCCAGACCCTGCGTGGTTTTAAACAACCACAGGTAGCTAAGGTTTTCACAAGGTTAGAATAATTGGGTTAAAGCATTGTCTTTATCATTTGGCTCTGAAATTATTGTATTGGCATCTTGTAAATTGTGATCTTATTGATATATAAACCTGACTGGATAATTAAGCCTTAAGAGTCACGTTTCTGCCAGGTAACTAGGCGCTAGATGACTGATTGTGGGGTGTGTGGAGCGTTGCATGTAAACGAGATGATCTTGCTAGCTGGGAGAAAATAGCAGGAGCCCGCTGGGACGTAGTGATGTGGCCGGCAGGTACCGGCACTAGAACGTGGTCCTGCAGAAAGGAGAGTTTGCGGGTGATCTTTTTTAATATTCCTGCAACAGGCAGCAATCAGGTCATGGGTGAGTGTGTGTGTGCCTGCACGCCATGGGTCTGTGTGTACACCAAGCTCTAGCAGCTACTTCTCAGAAGGAAGCTACTACCCAGCAGGAGTACAGTGCCTCCGCTGGTCCCTATGTAGACACACTGAAACAGCAGCTGGCCACGCTGCTCCATTCTGAACGCTACTAGCAACGGCTCTGCCTGGATGGGGATGTCAGCTTTGAGCAATGTGTATTGAGAGGGGAAGTGAGAGGGGTCAGAGGCCAGGGACCCAGGCCCAGGGATGTTCTTCTAGTGTGCAGGAACCAGAAAGCAGTACTGCAAATGAGCACTGCCCGGAGCCTGGACTTGGCGTAGGACAAAGTCATCCCAGCCATGACACCAGAGTAAAAAGCCAGCAATGTTTGGGAAGGGGGTCAGGGGAGCCAGTGTGGTGAGACACCAGAGCGCAGGACACGCCCAAACCACTGTCCTAGCATCTAAGTTGGTCATCTTAGTCCACTCCAAAAGTCTTAGATGAAAAAGAACAGAAGCCAACATTTGAATCCCCAAGCCAAACCTCACAGGGAGGGCTCTCTCTGGAAACCTAACCTGGTAGTCTCTGCTCAGCCACCTGCCAGTTCTTGGTCACATCAACTGGTCAATCGGCCCTAGCGACAAGCAAAGGTGCTTACCCACAGGAAGCCACGGGCTGTGGAGGGTGAAGCTGGTTGACTTTCATTGCTTAAGTAAGGCTCGGGGTTATAAGCTGCACATTCAATCTGCAATGGAATACAACATTGTAGATTCAAAATGTTTTCCATCCTTGGTTGGCTGAACCATGGGCTGAAGCCCAGGGATTCAAACAGCCAACTGTGTACGTCTTCTTACAAGTTGGTTTTGCAGACAAGAATTCCCACGGTCTTTTGTGCTTTTTGTCTTAGAACCCCGTCAACCATGTCAAAAGCCAGTTGGGCATGCCAAATCA
>JADRCD010183976.1:0-13983 GCA_019843815.1 Montemys delectorum
GAACAACAATATCAACCAACCAGAACCCTGAGAGCTCCCAGAAACTAAACCACCAATCAAAGAGTAAACATGGAGGGACCCATGGCTCCAGCAACATATGTACCAGAGGATGGCATTGTTGGACTCCAATAGGAGAAGAGTCCTTTGGTTCTGTGAAGGCTCAGTGCCCCAGTGTAGGGGAATGCTGGGCAGGGGAAGCAGGAGTTGGTGGATGAGTAGGGGAGCACCCTCATAGACATAGGAGGAGGAGGATGAGATAGAGGATGTTTGGAGGGGAAACTAGGAAAAGGGGGTAACATTTGAAATGTAAATAAAGAAAATATCTAATAAAGAAAACATAAAATACTAATCATCTCACAACTTACACAAAAGACAGAACCACACAAACATAATATCATCTCTAACAACAAAAAATAACATGAACCAAGAGTCATTGGTCTTTAATATCTCTCAACATCAATTGACTCAATTCTTCAATAAAAAGACACAGGCAAACTGATGATATGCAAATGGGGCCTGTCATTTTACTGCATACAGGGAACAGAACTCAGTAAGAAAGATAGAAATAGCCTCAGAGTAAAAGGCTGGGAAAAAAATTTCCAAGCAAATGGTCCTAAGAAACATGCTGCAATAGCTATTCTAATATCAAATGAAATAGACTTTTGACCAAAAGTTATCAAAGGACATAGGGAAGGTAACTTCATACTCATCAAAGAAAAAAATCCACCATGATGAAGTATTATTTCTGAACATCTATGCCCCAAGTGAAAGGGTACTACCATTTCTAAAAGAAACTTTACTAAAGCTCAAAACACACATTGAAACCCACACAGTAACAGCGGGAAAATTTAACACCTCGCTCTTACCAATGGACAGGTCATGGAAACAGAAAATAAACAGAGACACAATGAAACTAACAGAAAATGTGAATCAATTTGATTTAACAGATTTCTACAGAACATTTCACTATAAAACAAAATACAAAACACTTTCTTTATCATTCAGAAACTGAATATACAAAGCAGTTTTTTCCAAAATATCTTCATAGGCAAAAGATTACAAACTACTTTAATTGTACACATATGGTCACCATTTTGCCTTAACAAGATTGTTGGGAAATGTACGTAAGGTAGCTTGTAAATGTACATCATGTTACTGTTGTAATATCTTATATCCAGAAGGGGGGAAAATGTTATCACACAGATTTGCTCTTACTTGGGAGTAGGCTATTCAAAAATATAGTAGTCTTCTGTACAAAGAAAAAAAAGTCACATCACATTTAAAGATGGAAAAAGCATTGGCCTCTGCGGTAATCAATTCCAGTCTAATGCTCAGCATGGTAGAGACTATCATGAAAGAGACTATATGTCTCATCAATTCAACTAACAGAAGCATGGAAACCTGAGTTTACATCTCTAGAATACACAGTAAATGCTATTACAAAGGAAATCTCTATATGATTCTGATGGCTATTTACAGAGCAGCACCAACTCCACTGAGTGTTCTTGAATAAGCCAGCTGTAACAAACCTTGTCCTTCCTTAGCACCTGGATTATTATGGAGTTCATGGTGGCAAACTGTAAGAGCAGGAGATAGTGACTTGCTACAACAAAGCTTGTTTCTAGTCACAACAGAAATCTTATAAATATGGTATCTGTGGTTGTGAAATCATGCAAAATGATTATATAAGCTTAGAGCACAATTTCATAGACCTTGAAACAGCAATTCTGAACTTAATATGGAAAAACAGAAAACCTAGAATATGCAAAACAATCCTGAACAATAAAAGAACTTCAGGAAGAATTTCTATCCCTGTCTTCAAGCTGTATCATGGAGCAATAGTTCTAAAAATTACATGGTATTGGTGTAGAGACAAACACATTAGTCACAAGAATTTAATTGAAGTCCCAGAAGTAAATCCCACACACCTATGTACATTTGAGTTTTTGATAAATAAGTTAAACTCATATAATGTAAAAGAGAAAACATCTTCAACAAATGGTGCTGCTCTAACTGGATGTCTACACATAGACAAGTGCAAATAGATCCATATTTTTCACCCTGCACAAAATTCAAGTCCACGTGAATCAAAGAATACAACATATTGCCTGATATACTAAATATCATAGGAGAAATAGTGAGAAATACCTTTGAATGCATTGGCATTAGAGATAATTTTCTGAACAAAAGACCCATGTCTCAGTCTCTAAGATCAATAACTGATAAATGGGATCTTATAAAATTGAAAAGTTTCTGTAAGTCATTGACACTGTGAGTAGGACAAAATGAGATCTTACAGATTAGGAAAGGATCTTCACCAAATCTTCCTGTTACACAGGGTCAGAGGGGAGACCTGGAAAGGAGATAACAACTGAAATGTAAATAAAGAAAATATCCAATAAAAGAAAGAAATATTTATAAAGCAGTTAGACACCAATATCTGAAATATCCCAATTTAAAAAACGTGGTACAGAGCTAAACAGAGATTTCTAAAGTGAAGAATCTTGAATGGACATGAAGCACTTAAAAAATGTTCAAACTCCTTCGTCATCATGGAAATGTAAATCAAAACATCTATGATAATCATTCTTTTTTTTTTTTCTATTAAGGCTAGAGGTCATATGTATAACTAAAGGTCCTTTAGTAAGTTTTCAAATCTTGTAAAATGAAGCAGACAAAAATAAGACAAACCAAGCAAACAAAGCAAAACAAACAAAAACAGGAACAACAAAAGAAACAAGCAAAGAAACAACTACAGAACTATGCAAAACCTGATTTTGATACCGGCCAGGCAATCAGATCAATGTCTTGCCCAGCCATCATTACAGTACCTTCTTCATTTGTTTACTATGGAAATTGGAGAAGTGTCTTATTGCTGAGTCACTTTAGAAACTGATTTTATACTCACAGCTTATTTATGAGTTGTACAATAGTCAATGCTTGTGTTCTTTTTAAGATTTCAGAGTTGAGTTACCCTAGAACTTACAAGCTCAGTGAAGACAGAGATGATGTCTTCTTTTCCATAAAAAGAAAAATCCTTGATTACTTTATTCAGTCTACAGCAGCAACACCCCTTGGGTGGTGGTCTAGTCTCTGGGAGAATTGGGTGGTCAGGCCAGCTTCTTGTTCTTCTAATGGGGTTGCAATCCCCCTCCACTTCTCCATTTCTTCTGCCAGCTCCACCACCAGGTTCCCTGAGTTCAGCCTGAGAGTTGGCTCCAAGAATCAATCTCTGCATTGGTCAGTTGTTGACCAGACATCCCCAGGAACTTCTGCACTTGGTTCCTGTCTGCAAGCACCTCTTAACCATGGTAATAGTGTTGGGTTTGATGTGTGCAGAGATGATTTATCCTCAAGTGAGGCTGTTCCCAGTTGGACCTTCCTTCAGTCTCTGTTCTATTTTTTGTCTCTGTTCTTCCTTTGAACAGGAACATTTCTGGGTTTAAAAAAAAAATGTGAGATGGGAGGGTGGTTCCATCCCTCAATCGAGCCATGCCTATCTACTGGAGGTGGTCTGGGACCCTCCATTGGCTATCTACAGTTCCTCATCTCCCATGCTACCTATTTTTATTCGATTTCTCAACCCTCTGCATCTCTCTAACATCTTCTCCAGATCATGATACTGCCACCTTTATTTCCTCCTGCTTTCTTCCTCCCTTGTCCACCTCTCCTTTTCCCTCTCCTTCTGTCTCCCACAATTGTCCTGTTCCTCTCTCAGAGCAGGACTAAAGTATCCATCCCCTGATATTCCTTCCTTCCATGCTCCACATGGTCTGTAGGTTGTATCTTATGCATTGTGAGCTATGGGTTAGTATCCTCTAATTAGTGAGTATTTTTTTCTGTCTGGGTTAACTTACTCAGGATGATATTTTCTTTATTTTTTATTTTTATTTTTTATTGTATAATTTATTTATTTACATTTCAAATGCTATCCCCCTGCCTGATTTCCCCCCAGAGGCCGCCCTATCCAATTCATCCTCCACCTGCTTCTAGGGGTGTGTGACCCCACCCACCTACCCACTTCTGCCTCCCCAACCCTCATGTTCCTTTACACTTGAGCAGTGGAGGAGTGAGAGAAAGGACTGAAGGAGCTGAATGGTTTTGCAACCCCATAAGAAGAACAATATCAACTAACCAGAACTCCCAGGTCTAAACCACCATCCAAGGAGTACACATGGAGGGACACATGGCTCTAGTCATATATGTAGCACTGGATGACCTTGGTGGGCATCAATGGGAGGAGAGGCCTTTGGTCTAGTAGTCGTTCTCAGAGTTGTTCTGCTTTTCAGCCTAGTCATTCAGATGTTGACATAACGCTTAGAGAAGGCAAAATGCAAGGACTTTAGGCTGTGTTTCTTTCTAGCCATTGGGGTGTCATGCTGCTGACATGCCACTTAGGGAAAGTGAAATGCGGTCTAAGATAGGGGTACCATACCCTGTTTCTCTGGATATAACAGTAGAGGCAGTGATTCTCAGGCTACTGTCTACCCAGACACTGTTCCCATTAGGAGTTGGGAATAGGAGTCCTCTGGGGAGGAATCATTCTTGGCTCCCAGATGCCATAAGTACAGAGGGGCCTTCTGTGGAAGACTTAGTCTAGGCTCTGTATGATGAAGGTCACCCCATGCCAGAGGCCCTTGATGGTTTTTGCTTGTCTAAACTGTTTTATTCATGGCAGATGAGGATGCATACATCTTACTCTGGGTATGCCAGAGATTAAATATGTGTTGCAGGAAAGGATGCCATAGAGGGAAGGTTATTGGCTAAACACTCAGGGACTATCTAGATACCTCATTTGCATGGGGAACTGTAGGTTGTATGCTATGTGACCAGTTGTCATGGTCTTCTTACTGAGCTGTCCTAATCATATGCTCTGGGACAGGAATCTTGTCAGGAGTTGATTCTAATTCCTACCTTTCTCAACTATGAGCTATTCTGGGATTTTTGAAATCTGTTTTATCCTACAAGTTCTTCTGTCTGGTGGCATGGTTCCTCTTGCCCCACAACAGTGCAAACAGGTAAGATAAAAACTGAAGAGATCGCATATGCTGGTGAGGATGCTGTTTAAGAGCTATACTGTTCCATTGATACTGGGAGTACAAACTTGTAAAACCAATTTGGAAAGCTATTGGGCTGTTTAGTCACAGCAATACTACTCGTGGGCATATACCCAAAAGACGTTCCATCATCCCACAAAGACACTTGCTCAATTATGTTCACAACAGCTTTATTCCTAATAGCCAGAAAGTAGAAACAACCAAGATGTCCCACAACTGAAGAATGGATAAAGATCATGTGGTATTTCTACACAATGGGATACTATTCAGCTATTAAAAGCAAAGACATCATGAATATAGCCAGCAAATGGATAGAGTTTGAGAATATCATCTTGAGTGAGGTAACTGAGTCCCAAAGGTATGTGCATGGTATGTATCCACTTATAAGTAGATATTAGCCATAAAATACAAGAAATTCATGCTACATTCTGCAGACCCAAGAAGTTAAACAAGAAGGAAGGCATAAAAGAAGATGTTTAAATATACCTTAGGAGGGTTAATAAAATAGTCATAAGAGGCAGATGGAGGGAGAGAGCTGAGTGGGAGAGGGGAGGACAAAGGAAAAGGGGGGTTCAGAATCAGGTGTGGGGAGGGACAAGATGAATATCTAAATGGATATGAAAATGAATAGAAATATGTAACTGACAGGGATGAGGAGGTGGGTGTATCTGTAAGAAGAGACAGAGACCTGAGAGAGGGGAGGCTTCCAAGCATCAGTGATGATGAGTTTAGCTGCTACTCACAACACTATGGATAAGGAAACTGAAGAGGCAACTTCCTTAGCCAGGAAGGATCTCAGTAGACCAACAGGGACATCAACCTATCCTTAAAAGTTTCAACCCAAAATTTATGCTGCCTACAGGGAATGCAGAGACAAAGATGGGGTAGAGAGTAATGGAATATTCACCCAACAACAGGCCCAGTTTGAGATCCATCCTATAGGCAAACACTAATCCCTAACATGTTTAATGACACACTGTTATGCTTGTAGACTGGAGTCTTGTATGGCTGTACTCTGAGAAGCTCCACCCAGCAACTGACTCAAACAGATTTACATATCCATAACAAAACTGGGGCTAAAGCATGGGGACTCTCATGTAAGAATAGGGGAAATGATTAGGGACCCAGAATGGGATAGGTCCTCCACAGGGAGATTAATCTAGTCAAGTAAGCTGGACCATCAGGGCTCTCAGAGACTGAACCACCAACCAAGAGCATACATGAACTAGACCTAGGCCTCACAGTACATATGTAACAGATGTTCAACTTTGTATTCACGTGGGTCCTGAATAGCTGGAGCACTGTCTCCAATAGCTTTTGTGATATTTCAATAGATTTTGGGCTATTTTAAGGCTGTTGCCTGTCCATGAAATATGTATTCTTGCTTGGATGCCTTGTCTGGTCTCAGTAGAGAGGTTTCACCTCTTCTAGCAGAGACTTGATATGCCATGGTGGGGCATATCCAGGGGTCCCCCACTATTCATCAGAGAAAGGTGGGAGAAGATGGGAGGAAAGATTGTGGAAATATGTGACTGGGAAAGTGGTAGTGACCAGGTATAAAGTGAATAAATAAAAAAAAAGGAAGAATTTAATGGAAGTAAGGATGTTTCAATTTCCTTTGGAAATGACATATAGTAAAGTAACAAAATCATGCTCAGTTCAATCCTGGTAGAGGAGAACTAAATCAGACACTATTGCTAGAATACAGAAAGACAAAGAAGGAACAAATTTCTTCTCATAAAGGCTAATTGAACTTTAGAAAATTTAGTATTCTATATTACTTATCTTTATTATCGAAACTGTATTAACAAAAATATGTGAAAGGAATCAAAATTACATTCCTTACCTCCATGAGATTATTTTCATTTTGTGAGTTATCTGTTCTGTTTCTAAGTTCTTGTCTGCAATGTGTTCCTTAAGTATTTGTAGAGGTCCTCCAACAACTCGTACTTTACCTCCTTTTAAACTTTATAGTAGGTAAGTGTCATTTTACTTATTTTTTTCCCATTCTACAATGTTACCAGTTCTCTTTCTGGGTTTGACTTTTAGAAAATGAGAAGTGATTGAATATACTACTTCTTAACCCATACAAGTTACCTCTTATCTATCCCAAACCTCATCCTTTCAACTTTTTAAATGTTGCTCTTTATTTATCCACTAGGTCCATTTAATGCTGCTAATATATGCATGGATGGGGAATGACTTGGTGGACCATTGTCATGTTGCCAGGTTTAAATTGAAAGAGTATAGAATTTCTTATTTCCAAATATTCTTCTTTATAGCATTCATAGTTCTATAATATGTCTGTCTCCCATATCAAAATAAAGCATCCCTTAATTTATCAAATATCCACATATATTTCTTCCATAATTATTTATTATAGATCATAACAATAATACACAATAGACATTTTTATAATAAAATAGAAATTAAAAATTAATTTGTAAAACTCAGAACCAATTCCAAGCTGTTACATTTTTCAACCAAAAACATAAAAATTAAGGAATATAACATTACAGTTATAGAAATGACTGGTCACACAGCTTGATTTATCAGAACTGTACCTCTTTTCATTTTTTTGAATGGGAAAAAATTACATGTTTGGACCTAAAATTTTGTTATAACTAGCAGTGTCAGTGGAGTCTTGTGAATAAGTCTAGTCTAGCAAACATGTCAGAAAAATTTAATGAATGTTTTCAATTTTAGAATGCATATTCTGAAACTTTTGAAAAGAATTTTTCTGAGGCTGTAACAAAATAGTGAAGCACTTTGGTGCAAAGATGCAAAAAAGCAGCCCTGCACTAGAGGCCAATATACAGAAAACTTCCACAGCCACCATAGACTTGCCCTTGGTGCTGTGATAGACAGGAAGAAAGGTGACCCAGACACTGCAAAATACAAGCATGCTGAATGTCAGAAACTTGGCTTCATTGAATGTGTCAGGCAGATTCCTGGCCAAGAATGCAAGAATGAAACTTCCAGTGGCAATGGAGCCTAAGTATCCCAGGACACCATAGAAGGCAAGAATTGAACCTTTGTTACAGATAATCAAAATGTGGCCTTTTTCAACGTTTCCATCAGCATCAACAAATGGAGGAGAAGTACCCAGCCATATTCCACAGAGAATCAGTTGAATCATTGTACAAACTGGAATAATGAACTTAGGTGCCCCTGATGCTAGCAGCCACCTCATCTTTCTACTTGTATTAGTAACCTTGAAGGCCAGTACAACAATAATTGTCTTAGCCAAAACAGTAGAAGCAGCAACAGTGAACACAACAGCAAATGTGATCTGCTGCATAATGCATGTGACAATGTTGGGATAGCCAATGAAGAGCAAGGAACAGAGAAAACAAGAGATGAGGGAGGTGAGTAGAACATAGCTGAGAGTTCGGTTATTGGCCTTGACAGTGGGTGTTTCTTGGTGTATCAAAAAGATAACAAGTACAAGAGCTGTGAGAGCAGCGAAGCACAGAGCTAAAATGGCCAGAGACATCCCCAAAGAGTCTTCATAACCCAGGAATGCAATAACTTTTTTAAGACAGTAAGTTCCTCCAGGATTGGCATACCAGTCATCTAGACACTTGGTACATTGATCCATGTCTGGGACAGAAAGCAAATTATCATCAGATTTAATATTTCTTAATTATTCACAAGACATATATTCATACATCAGATTTTTTGTCAGGTTGTCCTTAGCTTTTGTGATGAATGGGAAATTATATTTGGTTGTTGTTTAAGAATTAATAGCATTTTCAAAATTGATCTTTGTGTACAATTATGCAAAATTCTTGTTTGTATTTATCTTGCATAGTCAAGACAATTTTAGTAGTTTGCTACTAAATAATAGAATATGATAGAATACTGATATTTCTATAATTAAATATATTTGTGAGTGAAAATCATAGAACAAATCTATTTTTAACATTTCTGCAGATGCTGAAATACAAAAATATAAAACCAGCTTCTTCCAGGTATATTTTTACACATATATTAGATATAAGGTTAAAACCATATACCAAAATCATCATGTCACTGATTGGATATGCAAGCATCACTAATTCTGTATATTTCAGAAAATAGGTCATGAATAGGAAAAAAAAAACAAGTAGAAACTGCATGAACTATTTTGAACTTAAAATCTCTATATGTTAAATCATCACTATTAGATCACTATTAGGATTCAATGTATGAATTTTAGTAAGAAAGTATACCTACTGTTTCACTAATTTATAATGAATTGACTTTCAATTCTTTCCAAAAATATTTACAAACATTTTCAATGGAAAATTATTTAATTATATTCATAAAAGTTTGGTCTCTTGAAACACACACACACACACACACACACACACACACACACACATATATTATTGCAAAAGCCTTACATATGACAACTAAAATTCAAAATTAGAGTTTTCCTCAAAATGTACCTCCAAAGTTATTTCATCAATTGCAAAACAAATAACATCTAGTAATCCATTCTGCACTAAAGATTAGATATACTAGTATTTCTAACTCACTCATTGGAAGTAGTAACCATTTCCCTGTTAAAGTAGAATGAGGAAAAAAAACCAATTATTACATATTGACTAACTGATTTCACTAGTGATTTACTTTAAGTATTGTTTGTATTCCCTATTTATCAAGCATGACTTCATGGGATACCTGGAAGAGAATGACCTGGAGAAATAGCTGAAACAGTGAGTCTTTGTCCTTAATATCTTGCTGCTTACCAAATAAGATTCTGTATAATCTTGCTTGTTTGCCCAGTTTACTATGTGGTTTTGAAGTATAAAATGAGAAGCAAACTAGACCTGGGATCAAAGCTTTTCAGGAGTTATTCTGAGTTTCACCCACAAATGATATCTCTCTTCTACTCTCATTTGTCTCAAAGTGCTTTCTCCTAATGGACTCCCCTAACATCAACATCTGAAAGTACACTTATATCTATATTGATACTCGCCTTCAACTACCTCTGAGAGTATACTGAATAACTAAATACTTCTCTTATATTTTATATTTCTTAAATGGTTTTGCAATTAAATAAAAATATTTCTAAGCAAACAGACCTACTGATCAGGAACGATACAAGAGAGAATTTTGTGCTGCACACATTTTCCCTGCCTACTGAGCCTTCTGGGAATTGCCAGCTGCCCTGAGCATCCTGCTACTCCTGGTTGACCTCCATTTTCCTGCCACCCCTCTGTACACCTTCATCAGACCTGCTGATCTGGAATGATACCGGTAAGAATCCCTTCTCACATACATCTTCCCTGCCTGCTGATTCCACTGTGGCATTGCCAGATGCTCCAAGCACTCTGGTATTCCCAGTGGACCCACATTCTCACACAATCTCTGAACACACTGTCATCACACGTGCTGAGCCAGAATCATACAGCCCAAGAATACACATCAGATGTCTGCTGCAACCAGGATCTGTCAGGAATCAACAAGCTAATATCTAGCAGGTGATGTTCCTGAAGTGTCTTTACCTTAGATTAATATCTACAATGAAGCTCTGATGGGCAAGGCCTAGGAGAAAATCATTTTAGGAAAGATTCCGGCTATTAAAATGCTTTTCCTATTATAATTACATATTTGACAATCACTAAGTACTAGCCTCCCACTTTCAAGCAGATCTTTGCAGAACTATCAAGATGCACTGCCTTGTAGTGATGCTGTATAGATAAACAGATAAACTTCTTAATTCTTAATAATGAACTTATAAGAATTCCTAAAACTATACTAGTATTTATTAAGCACTTTTATAGTGGGACTGCTCTTAGGTCCTTTACTGATAGTCAAAACTGCAATGAGAAATCTGCTAGTCTCCCATTGTTTCACCACTGAATTGCTTCTGAGACAGTAACCAGAATTTCTACTACTCAAAGCATATTTCAAGAGGCTGTAAAACTGCAAAATCAAAGGTCATAAAAAGGGAACTAACTATTCATATAGGTGATAGGACAGAAGATAAAACATTGACTGGGTTGATTTATACAAAACTTCACTAATAACTTAGTTAGGGGTTTCAACTCTTGATGAATCTGTGGAGCTGTGATAGATGCTGAATGTTTTGTCAGAAAAATACTCCTAACATATATGCATGTAAACATTCATTGTTTTGAACTTCTTATTTGATTTACAGTTGGATTTTTATGTGTGAACTTGTGATGAACTTTCATCATGTGATCATGTATTCCAAAAAATGTGTAAGTACTGAAGACAAAGAAAAGAGTGCAAAGATTTTTCCCTTAACCCCCTTTTTTCATTCATTCTGTTTTTTCCCCTTTTTCTTAGAGGCCTTTCATAGGAAACTTTTTATAACTTAGTAATAGACTCTAAAATCACCTTTCAAATTGTCCATTTTTCTTCCTGCAAGCTGTTCCTGCTGACACAGAACAGAGGCCACATTACTTAATGCTCTGCTGTAAGGGTACAGGTGTCGCTTGCCTAAGCCAGTGGCTTTTTTACCTCAGAAAGACCAAGAAAGTTTTTAGAACTTTTTAGAAGTCATCATCAACATTGCACTACAGTTAGAGAACTAGAACATCCAGAGACCCACAGTCTTTAAAGCCTTTAAAACAGAGTACTACCCTTTGACCTGTTTCATCCTGCTCCAAACAGAGAGGCTCCCTGCAAGGATCACTGAAGTTAGCCCTCTTTTCAGTACTCACTATGACAGAATAGCCAGGAACTAAAGCCATGCAGACAACAGAAGTGTCATAAAAGAACACAATAAATAAAAAATAGGGCAATATGCCTCCCTCAGAGCACAGCTATACTACTAAACTACTGCAGCAAGCTCTGGATACCCTAAAGGAACCAAAACACCAGAAAATGACCATAAATTCAATCATATAAATAAAGTAGAGGCCTTTAAAGAGGAAATGAATAAGTCCCTTAAGGAAGTACAGGAAAATACAGTCAAAAATTTGGAGGCTTTTAAAGATGAACCAAATAAATCCCTTAAAGTAGTATGGGAAAATACAATTGAATAGGTGAAGTAGATAAATTTAATTGTTGAAGATCTGAAAAAGGAAATAGAAGCAATAAAGAAAAAAACAAACTGAGAATCCTGGAGTTGAAAAACACTAGTGAATAAGAGAGGAAAAAGAGATGTGAGCATTACCAATAGAGTACAGGAGTTGAAAGAGAGAGTCTCAGGCAAAGAAGAGATAATAGAAGAAATTTATACCTCAGTAAAAGAAAGTGTTAAATCTAAAAATTTCCTGACACAAAACATCCAGGAAAGCTGGGATAAGAGAAAAAGACACAACCTGAGAATAATTATAAGAAAAGAAAGTGAAGAATCCTAGCTCCACAGAATAGAATAAATTTTCAACAAAATCATAACAAAAAGTTTCCCAACCTGATCAATGAGATCTCTATAAACAGACATAAAATGAATTAGATTTAGGAAAAAGTCTTTTGCAACAAGTCTACAGAGCAAAGAACATATTTTAAAAGGGAAAAGGGAAAAAGGTCAGGTAACATGCAAAAGTCATATCTATCAAAACTATACATGTCTTCTCCACAGAGAATCTAAAAGCTAGAATAGTTCCACAGATATCTTACAACCTTGAAAACTCCACAGTTGACAACCTATACTACTATATGCAACAAAACTCTCAATCATCATAGAGAAATGAGATATTTCAAGACAAACCCAAATTTAAATGATATCTATCCCAATTCCAGTCCTTATGGAAAATATTCAAATGAGAATTCCACTCCAAAGAGGGTAATTACATCCAAGAAACAAAAAAAGTAATTCTGTACTAGCAAAATCAAGGGAAGCACACACATACACACAAGCACACACAGTAATACCATCAACATCAAAATAACAGGAATTAACAATCATTTGTTATTAATAGCCCTTAACATCAATGGATCAATGGACTCAATTCCCCAGTATAGAAACACAGGCTAACAGAATGGATGTAAACACACTATTCTGCTGCATATAAGAAACATACCTCAGCAATAAAGATAGACATTAGATTAAACGGCTGGAAAAATGTCTTCCTAAGAAGTAAGGTGGAGTATCTAATAAAATAGACTTTCAACCAAAACTAGTTGAAAGATAAAGGAAAGAAAATTTTATACTCATCAAAGGAAAAATATACCTAGATGATATCTCAATTCTAAACATCTATGCTCCAAAACAAGGGCAACCAATCATGTACAAACAAAAAGGAAAATTTGAAAAAGCTAAAGGATACATCAAATTCAACACACTAATAATAGGAGACTTTAGCACTCACTCTTAAAATTTGTCAAACAGGAAAAAAACTAAACAGAAATGGTAAGACTAACAGAAATTATAAATCAAATGAACCTAACAAAAGTCTATAGAATATTTCACTCAAACACAAAAGAAAATACCTTCTTCTCAGGATCTCATGGATCCTACTCCAACATAGGCTGTATAATCAGTCAGAAATCGAACTTCAACAGATACAAAAATTGAAATACTGTAATATATCTTAGAAAACCAACATGGATTAAGAATGTACTTCAACAACAGAAACAGCAGAAAGCCCACACATTCGTGGGAAAAAGGGACTCACTACTAAATGATCTCCAGGACAGTGAAGAAATTAAGATATAAAAACTTTCTAGAATTCAATGAAAATGAATGTACAACATACCCAAACTTATAGGAGACAATGAGAGCAGTGCTAAGAGAAAAGTTCACAGCACTAATTGTCTTCATAAAGAAATTAGAAGCTGGGCAGTGGTGGCACACACCTTTAATTCCAGCACTTGGGAGGCAGAGGCAGGTGAATTTCTGAGTTTAAGGCCAGCCTGGTCTACAGAGTGAGTTCTAGGACAGCCAGGGCTATACAGAGAAACCCTGTCTTGAAAATACCAAAAAAAAAAAAAAAAAAAAAAAAAAAAAAAAAAAAAAAAAAAA
>JADRCD010183976.1:14083-35173 GCA_019843815.1 Montemys delectorum
AAAGAAAGAAAGAAAGAAAGAAAGAAAGAAAGAAATTAGAAAGCTCTCATAACAGGAATTTAAAAGTACACAGGAAACCTCTAGAAAAAAAGGAAGCAAATATATTCAAAAGAAGAAGCCGGCAGGAACTAATCAATCACAATTACTACTGAAATCAATCAGTTACAAACAAAGAAATAATACAAAGATCAAGGAAAACAAAAGCTGGTTCTTTGAGAAAATCAAGAAGATAAGTAAACCTTTAGCCAAATTAATCTAAAGACAGAGAGACAGTATCCAAATAAAACCAGAAAGGAAAATAGAAGCATTGTGACAGGCAACTAGGAAATTCAACGAATCCTTAGAACTTATTCCAAAAACGTGTGCACCACAAAAGAGAAAATAAACTTAATGAAATGGATTATTTTCTATACAGATAGCACTTACCAAAGTTAAATCAAGATCAAGATCAGGCAAACTATTAAAACAGTCCTATAAGCTCCAAAGAAATAAAAGCAGTTGATAAATGTCTCGGAACCAAAAATGCCCAGTGCCACTTGGCTTTAATGCAGATGTCAACCAGAGTTTGAAAGAATAGCTAACACCCATAGCCCTGAAACTGTTGAACAAAACAGAAACAGAAGGAAGACTGCCAAACTCATTTTATGAAGACACAGTTATCCTGATACCTAAACCATACAAAGATTCAACAAAGAAAGAGAATTTCAGACCTATTTCTCATATGAACATTGATGCATTAAAAAAAAAAGTTTGCAAACTGAATCTAGAAACACATCAAAAACACCATCCACCACAATCAATTAGGATTCATCCAAAGGATCCATTGATGGTTCAACATTAGAAAATCAATAAGCATAATACACCATATAAACAAACTGACAGAAAAAAAAATTGTATGAACATCTCATTACATGTTGAAAGAGCCTTTGGTAAAATCCAGCATTTTAAAATTCACTTTAAAAGTCTTAGAGAGATCAAGGATATAAGGCACATACCTATGTGTGCAGCAAAACATGAGCCAACATCAAATGAAATGCATTAAAACTAAAGCAATTCCACTAAAATCATGGAAGGCATGACTATGCCCCCCTACCTATCTAATCACTATAGTACCTGAAGTTCTAGATAGAGCAATAAGATAACTAAAGGAGATCAAGGGGATAGAAATTGTAAAAGAAGTCAAATTCTCATTATTTGCAGATGGTAGGGCAGTATACATAAACATAAGTAACCACAAAAATTCCACCAGTGAACTACAATAGCTTACAAAACTTTCAGTAAAGTGGGTGGATACAAAATTAACTAAAACAATCAAAGAAACAAAAAAACAAATCAGTAGCCTTCTTTTTACAAATAATAAATAGACCAAGAAAGAAATTAGGGAAACAATGGCCCTTGCAATATCTACAAATAATATATCTCTTATGCTCATGTATCAGTAGAATTAACATAGAAAAATGGTCATCTTATAAAAGGCAATTTACAGTTCCAATTCAATGTCAACAAATTTATAACACAATTCTTTACAGATCTTAACAGAGAAATTCTCAATTTCATATGTTAAAACAAAGAACCAGGATACATAAACAATCCTGAACAATAAAAGAACATCTAGAGGTATCTTCACCCCTTATCCCAAGCTTTACCACAAAGCAATAGTAATAAAAACTTCATGGTATAATAACAGACAGGTTTATTAATGAAAATGACTTGAAGACCCAAAAATAAACTGATATACATATGGACTTTAGATTTTTGACAATGAAAGGAAAATCATATAACAGAAAAAAGAAAGGATTTAAAAAATTACTGTTTGTCTAACAGGGTATCTGCATGTAGAGTAGTGCAAATAAATCCATATCTATCACTCTGCACAAAACTCAAGTTCAAGTGGATCAAGGCCTCAATATAAAACCAAATACATCAAATCTAATAGAAAAGAAAGTGGGGAATAGCTTAGAACTCATTGGTAAAGATACACCATCCTGAATAGAACACCAGTGACCCAGGTTCTAAGACCAACAACTGATAAATGGGATCTCATGAAACAAAAGCGTGTATAAGGCAAAGGAGCCTGTCAATAGGACAAAGTAGCATCCTATAAATTCAGAAAAGACCTTCAACAATCCTACATCTGACAGAGGGCTACTATCCAAAATTTACAAAGACCTCAAGAAGTTAGATACTGACAGCCCAAAAAATCCAAGTTAAAAATGGGGTACAAAAGGAAAAAAAATTCAATTAATTGTTTTACACTTCGTATTTTATCCGCTCCCCCTCCAAAGTCCGACTGTTCCACATCCAATACCTTCTCTCCACCCCTGGTCTCCAAATGAATGTCCCCGCCCCCCACCTCACCTGACCTCTAAACTCCCTGGGGCCTTCAGTACCTTGAGGATTAGGTGCATCATCCCTGAATGAACACAGACCCAGAAGTCTTCTACTGTATGTGTGTTGGAGGCCTCATATCAGCTGGTATATGCTGCCTGTTTGATGGTCCAGTGTTTGAGAGATCTCCAGGGTCCAGATTAATTGAGACTGCTGACCATTCTACAGGATCGCCCTGCTCCTCAGCTTTTTTTAGCCTGCCTTATTTCAACAACAGGGGTCAGCTGTCCATTGGTTGGGTGCAAATATCTGCATCTGAGTCTTTTAGCTGCTTGTTGAGTCTTCCGGAGTGCAGTCATGTTAGGTCCCTTTTTGTGAGCACTTCATAGCCTCAGTAATAGTGTCAGGCCTTGGGACCTCCCCTTAAGCCGAATCCTACTTTCGGCCTGTTATTACTTCAGGAAAGAGTAACACTCTCTCATTGGTGGTGGGATTACAAACTGGTACAACTACTCTGGAAATAAATCTGGAGGTTCCTCAGAAAATGGGAAATAGATCTACCTGAAGACTAAGCTATACCATTCTTAGGAATATACCCAAAAGAAGCCCCACTATGCTACACGGCCACGTGGTCCACTATGTTCATAGCGGACTCATTTGTGTTAGACAGAACCTGGAACAACACAAATATCCCAAATGAGAGAAGAATGGATATAGAAAATGTGATTCATTTACACAATAGAATTCTACTAAGCTATTAAGGATGAGGACTCCATTGTGTAAATCTAATAAATTCATGAAATTCTTAGGCAAATGGACGGAACTAGAAGTTATCATCCTGAGTGAGGTAACCCAATCACAAAAGAACACACATGGTATACACTCACTGATAAGTGGGTATTAGCCCAGAAGCTTGGAATACTCAAGATAAAATTCATAGACCAAATGAGGTTCAAGAAGAAGAAAGACCAAAGTATTGGTCTTTCTTAGAAGACGGGACAAAATACCCATGAGAGGAGGAGATACAGAGACAAAATATTAAGTAGAGACTGAAGGAAAGACCATCCAGAGACTGTCCCACCTAGGGATCCGTCCAAAATAGTCACCAAACCCAGACACTTGTGGATGCCAACAAGTGCTTGCTGACAGGAGCCTGATATAGCTGTCTCCTGAGAGGCTCTACCAGTGCCTGACAAATACAGAGCTGGATGCTCTCAGCCAACCATTGAACTAAGCACAAGGTCCTCATAGGAAGAGCTAGTTAAAGGACTGAAAGAGCTGAAGAAGCTTGCAGCCCCATAGGAGGAACAACAGTATGGACCAACTAGTACCCTCAGAGTTCCCAGGGACTAAGCCACCAACCAAAGAGTACACATGGAGGGACACATGGCTCCAGCAGCGTATGTAGCAGAGGATGGTCTTGTTGGACATTACTGGGAGGAGAAGCCCTTGGTCCTGAGAAGGCTCGATGCCCCTGTGTAGGGGGATGGCAGGCTAAGGAAGGGGGAATGGGTGGGTTCATCAGCAGGGGGAAGGGTGATGGAATACCGGGTTTTCAGAGGGGAACCAGGAAAGGGGGTAACATTTGAATTGTAAATAATGAAAATATCTAATAAAAAAGAAAGAAATATGTAATAAATCAAAAACAAAACAAAAACAAACAAACAAACAAAACAAGAAAAAGAATGAGGACGTCCTGAGTTTTACAGGCAAATGGATGGAACTAGAAAATATCATCCTGAGTTGGGTAACTCCGATCCAAAAGGACAAACATGGTATGTATTCACAAATAAGTGGATATTAGCTAAAAAAAAAAAAAAAAAGTACAGAGTATCCAATGTATAGTCCACAGAACACAAAAATATCAACAAGTTGAAGTGCCCAAGTGAGGACACCTCAGTCCACCTGGGAGAGCTAAGAAAGCAGTCACAAGTGGGGAGAGAGGTAGGGACCTGAAAGGTAAAGTGAATGGGGAGGTGAAGGGAGTGTGGGGGAGAGGGGAATCTGATCTAGTATTGGGTGAGGGAAAAGGACTCAAGCACTGAGGGTCAGCAAAAAGAATGGAAACAGACAACCTACGGAGATAGGAGGTTGAGGAGACCCTCCAGAATGCACCAGAGACCTGAGGGGTGAGAGACTCTCAGGACTCAAAATGAGGAACCTTAGATGAAATGCCCATTAGTAGGGAGAGAGAACTTGTAGAGCCCACCTTCAGCAGGAAGACGAGGACGGCCATCCCACAGTCACAACTCTGACCCATAATTGTTCCTGTTTGAAAGAATTACATGGATAGAAGGAAACAATTTTTAATTCATGAATCTCAAATAGCTAAAAAGCACTTAAAGAAATGTTTAAAGTCCTTAGTCATCGTGGAAATGCAAATCAAAATGTCTCTGAGATTCCATCTAATACTGGTCAGGATGGCTAAGGCCAAAAACTTCAAGTAATAGCACATGATGGCAAAGGTGTGGGGTGTGGAGCAAAGAGAACACTCCTCCATTGCTGGTGGGTGCGCAAACTTGTACAACCACTTTGCAAATAAATTTATTTTCTCCAAAAACTGGGAATAGTTGTACCTTAAGACCAAGGTATACTATAGACAAGGTATGCTCTTCTATACCAGGGAGATACTTGCTCAACTATGTTCATAACAGTTTTATTAAAAATGGCTGGGAACTATAAACATCCTTAATGTTCCTCTGACCAACGGAAAATTAAAAGTATGGTACTTCTACACAATTCAATTCAGCCACTAATAGAAAAGTGATAAAATTTGCAGAGAAATAGATGGAACTTAAGAATGTCATCCTGGGTTTTCTCAGGCTGTCGGAAAGATGGCGGACATTCAGACAGAGCGTGCTTACCAAAAACAGCCTACAATCTTTCAAAACAAGAAGCGCGTTTTGCTGGGAGAAACCGGCAGGGAAAAACTCCCTACAAAAACATCAATCTAGGCCATCGAGGGCACCTACACAGACAAGAAATGACCCTTTACTGGAAATGTCTCCATCCTAGGTTGGATCCTGTCTGGTGTGGTGACAAAGATGAAGATGCAAATGTCCATTGTCATCCGCCGGGACTATCTCCATTACATCCGGAAATACAACAGCTTTGAGAAGAGTCACAAGAAAACATGTCTGTGTACCTGCCCCCTGTTTCAGGGATGTACAGATTAGATCGGAGACATTGTCACTGTTGGAGAGTGCAGGCCCCTGAGCAAGACTGTTCGACTCAATGTGCTAAAGGTCATCAAGGCTGCTGGCACCAAGCAGTTTCAGAAGTTCTAAGGGGACTCTGGCCAGTGCCCTAGAACAAATAAAGTTATTTTCCAACTTACAAAAAAAAAAAAAAAAAAAAAAAAAAAAAGAATGTCATCCTGATTGAAGTAAACCAGATACAAAAGGACATGATGTACGGTATGTTTTCACTTATGAGTGGATATTAGCTGTAAAATAAAGGACACCCATGCTACAGTTACAGAGCCCATAGATCCTAAACAGAAAGGAAGCTACACATAAGGGTGCTTGAATCTCACTTAGAAAGGGGAATAAACTAGTCCTTGAGGCAGATGCAGAGAAGGAACTGGGTGGACGAGGGTGTGAGTAGGGGGCAATGGGAGGTACAGGATCGAGAGGGGGGGGAGATGGCCAGATGGTCATAAAAAAAGAATGGAAATATGCAAGTGGAAGTAGTGGGGATACTTTAATAATGTGCTAGAGTTCAAGTCTGAAAGAGGTACCCAAGAATCAATGGTGGTAATTTACCCGAGACTCAAATTAGTGAGATATGACCCTGAAGAGGTCACTTTTTATAGCCAAGCAGGAATCCCAGTGCAAGGATAAGGACACCAAGCCACCCAAAAACTGGTGGTACAAAATTTAGCCTGTCTACAAGACATATAGGGACAAAGATGGAGCAAAGACTGAGAGAATGACTGATGAATAACAGGCCCAACTTGAGACCCAGCCCATGGGCAAGCACCAATCACCAATTCTATTAAAGAAACCGTTATGCTTGTAGACAGGGGCCTAATATGTCTGTCCTCTGAGAGACTCCTCCCAGAAGCTGTCTCAGAAAGACTCAGAGACCCATATCCAAACACAGTGTAGAGGCTGGGAACTTTCATAGAAGAGTAATGGGAAAGGTAGAGGGCTCAGAAGCATATATGAACTCCACAGGAACACCAAAGTGTCTTCTAACTTGAACCATTAGGGGCTCTCAGAGACTGAACCACCAACCAAAGAGCATACATGAGCCAGACTTAAGACCCCAGCATATATATAGCAGATTTGTAGTGTGGTCTTCATATAAGTCCAGAACTGCTGGAACAGGGGCTATCCCTAACACTGTTCAATGTATGGAATAGGTTCTTCTACCTGGATTGCCCTGTCTGTCCTCAGTGGGAGAGGATATGGCTAGCACTGCAGAGACTTGGTGTGCCAGGGGGGAGTCTAGATTCTCAGAGGAAAAAGCGAGAGGGATAGGGAGAGGGACTATGGGAGTGGGAGATCAGGAAGATTGGCAGAATAGGGTTGCAAACCCAGACACTGTTATGGATGCCAACGAGCGCTTGCTGAAAGGACTCAATATGGCTTTCTCCTGAGAAGCTCTGGCTGAGCCTGACACATACAGAGGCAGATGCTCACAGCCAACCATTAGATTGAGTGTGAGGTCCCCAATGGAGGAGTTAGAGAAAGGAGTGAAGGAGCTGAAGGGGTTTGAAACCCATAAGAAGAATATCAGCAATATCAACCAACCAAACACCCCACAACTCCCAGGGACTAAATCACTAACCAAGGAGTATAGATGGAGGGAATCATGCTTCCAGCTTCATATGTAGCAGAGGATGGCCTTATCTGGCATCAGTGGGTGGAAAAGCCCTTGGACCTATGAAGGCTTGATGCCCAAGTGTAGGAGAATTTGTGGGTGGGGAAGAAGGAGTGGGTGGGTGGGTGGGAGAATACCCTCATAGAAGCAGAGGGAGGGGAATGGTATAGAGGTTTCTGGGGGGGGTATGGGGAAAGAGGATAGATAACATTTGAAATGTAAATAAATAAAATATCCAATAAAAAGAAATTAAAATAAGTTAAAATATTTCTAACTGTTAATATGATGTTAATCTAGTCTTAATGTTTCTAAAAAAATATCCAAAAGCAGCATGAAAGAAATTTTCTGTCTCTTGAAGATGTAGATGTGTTTAATGAAACACAAGATAGTAGGTTGAGCTTTTTTTCCCACCAATATCATGTAACATACAGTATTATATCTTCAAGTCTGTTTCAATTATGGATAGACAATAGCACAAAATTAAAAGCAATGTTATCATTAATTCAGCTCAGGAATGTGTATTCTTTTATAATTAATCATGTTTTCTAATATTTTTCTAAGCAGTGCTATCTAACCTCTTGGAGAAAATATTCAAATATTTTATTTTTCAAGTAATTTATAATTACTACTTGTTATAAAAAGTTGTATTTGAAAGTTTTTAATATACAAATAGAATCAAGCAAATTTTAAGATTTCTGAGACATTATGTTTCAATTACTCAAAAGTCAGTATGTTTAAAACATAACTTTTTAAAATTTATTTTCTATAGAGTATTCCATGCAGCTGGTTTTAACCTTCTATTCACTTGGTATTTTTCACAGTATGCTTAACATTTCAGTGATTTGTCTCTGAACTCTATATGCATCTCAAATTTAATTATATGAAACAAAAGGATGTTGGTCTGCAGATTAAATGAAAGTGTATATTTATTATTTGTATATGTGTTATAACTGCAAAGAAACTATTTCCATCTTTCAATAACCTGGTGCAGTAATAATGGCATCAGTGTCAAAGGATCACAGGACCATTGTCACAAAGAAGATATCTCCTCCTAAACAATATGAAAAGTTCCAAACTCATCTATGGATTGAGTGAAAATGAAAATACAATTTACAAAATGACAGCACGATTTACTATAGAACACACTGTACGTGCCTGCTTTAGAAACAGGGTTCAGCATCTTTAAGGATCTGCACCTTGCTCTAAAGCTTGTGGTTTAGGATAAATAAGAATACACAGCTCACATGTCTCACAAGAGATTAAAATTAGGTGTATTACATAACGATATATTACATCCTGCTGAATTCTGGGCTGAAGAGAAGTGCTATAGTGATATTTCCAAAAGAAATTATTAGTTATAATGCTTTGAGAATAAGGAGTCAAAATGCAGTTCAGAATTTACAAGGGTTTTATGTCAATGGTCACCGAGTACTTGATTCATTTTATTTTATGCTGAGGCTTAAGTTCTCAGTTGTGGTGGTGACTCACTAAGAACTGTGTAAACAATGAGAAAAATTAATCACTCTAAATAAACTTTTCATAAGTTATATACTTACTTGTCATGTTAGAGATTTCATTCTCTGGGCAGGGTATACAGTCAAAACAGCACACAGGCTTTCCCTGCTGAGGGGATTTTCTGAATCCTGGACTGCAAGGAACACTACAAATTGAGGTTGGAGACTGAGGAAAATCACAAACAAATTATAAATAAAAAGATTTACATACCTAGAAGTAGTTACAGTGATTTAAAAAGGGAAAAACCTTCAAATTAAAAACTGAAAAAGATGTTTTCTCAACACATTAAATTAAGAAGAAATATTTCATTGTATTTTGTGATGAAAATTATAATTGTGTGATTTATATAAATTTTTGAATTATATAATTGTATAATGACATATACACACACATATATATAATGTTCACCTATCAACCATAGATAGATAGATAGATAGATAGATAGATAGATAATAGATAAATATTCTACTGTAAATAAATTTTCCTGAAAGCAAGTCTAAGAATATAGGGAATAAGTTTCTAGATACACTTTTAAATGTCATATCCTATGAAAATGGTCAAGTCAATCTTCAGATTTTGGGTGCTTATTTTGCATGTAGTATTTTACCAGTAAATCCAACAAACCTGTTGATGGTCTGTGTTCCACTTTAGCATGTCTTTCAACATATACAATTGTCGATTGTGTGGAAGATTTTTGGAAAACGTTCCTATTTTCACCTTAAGTCCAAGATTTGGCAAAAAATCCATAGTGTGGTGAATATCATACTCTATATCCAGTTCTTCATGATTCAGGGTCACTTTTTCTCCAGTGGGGTTTACAAATTGGATATTTTTCAGGAAAGAGACCATCTGAAAAATCTATTATTTTAGTTTTAACTATGCTTACAGATTAGGAAAGATAATATAAAGTTTAGTCTCACTTTGATTTTCATTAATTTTTCCTAAAAATGTGTTTTAATTACAAGTCATCTGAGAGCTAAAGGAAAAAATAATCACATATAGGTACAATACGTTATAATTCCTAAACACATGTTTCTCACTAAAATTAACCCTTTAACATATGCACAGCTGGATGATATACCTGGGAGTAGATAAACATTCTTCACTTCATTTTCTGTATAGTATTATCTGATAACCAAATAAGAAATTAATGTCATTACTGAGGAGGGAACTGTGGCAGTTCTTTTTCTTTTATTTGGCCCCTATTCATTACACAGACTATCAGTTTCTTGATCATTTAAAAGGTCAGTGAGCTTCTTGTTACCAATAAGAACTTCATGAGAAAGCACTCTATTTTGTTTCAAATATTAAAGATATGAGACACATTTCTGGTGGAAATATTATGGAAACTAGCATTAACTTAGATTATGAAAGCATGACTGTGTTTCAGTGTTGGCTGGAGTAGAGTTTAACAAACAAAAAGTTTACATGATATACAAAGAAGAAATACAGAACTTGATATATTTGAGAGAACAGATCTTAGAATACTTAGAAGCTACAGTATTCATTAGAAAAATTATGTCTATGACACTATGTGATATATAGTGGGATACATATTACCTGCCAAGTGTCAAATTCCAGTTCTTTTCCATCATCCATTTGCCATGAATCTGCTTGTTGCAGAAGCACCTTTTGGAGTGCATGAGCCACAGCATACACAGAATTATATAGGTCATAACTAGTACCACTCAAAGACATTTCAAAATGGTGCTTGAATAACCATTTTAATATTTTTTGTTTGAACAATTGTGCAGATTCTTACAATTAAATGATGACCAAGAACAATTAAAATACATCCACCATAATCTAGCAAGGGAAATTTCATTACTGTAGTTGGAAGGGTGTGCTGTCTGGATAAATGTTTTAAAACCAGATAATTCAGAATAGTGATGTGAAAAAGTGAGAGTCCCATAGAAGGAATTAAGGAGGAATTTCCCATTATTTATGATCATATCCCACTGTGAGGTAGTGACCCAGATTCTTTTGATGTTTATTAAATTCCATAGTCTAAAGTTCAGCTGTAGATGAGAGTCTTTGTCTCCATAAATTATAACAACTTTTGCTGATGACATCATTATCTTGTAATAGATATTTGTACTTTTCAGGAATAATTTTTCATCATTACTGATAATACTCACAAAGGCTAAACACACACTGTTCATTTGCATTTCTCTTCTCAATTCCAAGATAAATTGATATCCTGGGTCATCATCTGAAACAATTGCTCCCACCCAGTTCCAGCTTAAATGGACAACCAAAGATACCATGGCTAGTGCCAGAGATGTGTCCTTAGGAGCCATCTGGTAAAGGTATGGAAACAGTTCTTGGCTGTTCAAGAGAGGGTGAAATGGTCCATAGTAAAGCTGTAAGCCAAAGAGCATTAGAAATAACATGAAGAATCTGGAATACAAAGTCTAAAATAGTAGTCTAAAATAAAGTATGATAAACAAAACTTGGGAGTGTTAGGAAGTGTGGAAATTTATACATTATTAAAATGGAATATAATTTCTTATATCTTATAAAGTACAGAAAAAACTAAGTCTGCTAGTAAAGCACATCACATTTCTGTTGCACTTTAGGCCTAGTCATGCTAAGGAAATGGCATGTGTCTCTAAATATTTGAGTATTTATGCTTTGAATTCTAAGCATCAAAATAGACAAATTTATTTGTTTACTTTCAGTGAGCCTTGGAATTAAAAAACAAAACTGTAGAGAAATTTTAATCCAGCAACTGGACTACACCTAAGGGATCATATTTAAAGACCTTGTAGTTCTATGTTATCCTGCTGGGATACAGGCATCCTTTTAATCTCAGGAGACAGAGGTATGCAGATCTCTTCGTTCAAGATCAGCCTAGTATAAAGCAATTTTCTGGTATAGAAAAGTTTAGGTGCAGGTGTGATAGTGCGCAACTTTAATCCCTGCACTCAGGAGATAGAGGCACGCAGATCTCTGAGTTCTAGTTAGTCATTTGAGTTAAATGCAGTGGAATTGAGTCAGTCTTTTGAGAGTTAGTGCAAAGAATGAAGCACAATGTAGTTAAGTTAGTTTCAGAGTTCATGCAGTTCAATGCAGGTCACTAGAGGCAGTTGTAGCCATAATAAAAAGAGCCAGAAGATTAAAGCAAATGGCCAGAACTAGGCTAAGCAAAGCAAATTAGTGAGAAACTGAGAAAAGCCATATTATTCAGTGACTTTAGGGAGGATTTTGAGCCAGAACAGCTGAGTAGATCCACTCAGGCAGAAGTCAAAATGAACTTGAAAGTGTGAGCTTATATAGTAGTAAGCTTACTGGAAGACAATTCAATCAAGCAAATAAATGTTACTTTTACCCAGAGTGAAAAGAGTCAATGGTTAATTAACATCATCTCCTTCAACCTTACCTCTGATCTCTTAGATATGTACAGGAGTGGTCCAAGTATGACAGATGGTAACCACATTGGACCTGTAAGTACAATTAAATATCTTCTCTGATTTATGCAGGAGTAATTAGGAAGATATTCTTCTCTTTTAGAATATAAACTGTTTATTCTCCAGTCATGCAGCAGAATACATTCAATTTTGACTAGCAGTGAAATATTGGGTAGAATATGAGGGTTCATGTTTATTTCTTCAAGGGCAAAATAAAGATTCAAAATCAAGTGGATATTTTTAGTTGTCAACCTGAAAACAGAAGAAAAGGATCATTATAGACTAGACTCTAAACATAATAATAGATAACACTAATATTTTTATGTATTTAATGCTTGTTTTCTTGAACCAATGTTATGGTGATACAAGCTTGTTTTCTTGAACAAGTTATGGTTACTGTCATGTATTAGAATATAATTTCTTTGTAATTATATAAGGATTTTAAAAGATGATTTTGATAGAATATCGCTCAAGTGAGATTCTATAATTTTGAACTTTTATACAGTTTTATTACCATATCTGTCAGCATGGTAGGAATCATGTCCCAAAAGACAATGAATCTCCTCCTTCCTTTACTTTGGAATTCTAATACTTAATACATACAAAAATATAGGCATATAAATCTGCTACCTAGACTATGATATTTCTTTTACTCAGAAGAAGGACTGGCCAAGGACATGGTCTATTTATGAGTACATTAAATAGATAAATATATCTCTCAGTATCACTACCTCTGAAAACTCTTTTGGATTTAGACAAATAGCTTTGTTATTTTTAGTCTTTCCATTTTATCTACATTTTTCCTATTCCTATTCAATTTGATATTGTGCACTGTTTGATGGTATGTTGTTGATTATAACAATAATTATTTCTTTAAAGGATTGAGCCTTTTTATCTTCCCATGGGTCTTTCTTTAGATTTATAATGATGCATTTCACCTTTATTCAATTATATGAACATCTTAGAATTGGCCATGATTCCTGTTGCTTCTTTCTGGTTAATAAAGGTTTGTTTCTTCTTCTTCTTTTTTTTCTCAGAGCAAGACCTTTTAATGAATATATTTTACAAATGCACTGGAAAATCATGCAATGCTTCCTGCATTGGAATCAATCTTGGGCCACACGTTTGCACACTCCTTTGAAACTGGACCTGTGATAGCAGAACCTTTCATCTCTCCTTTATTGTTTACTATGACCCCTGCATTATCTTCAAAATAAAGAAACACCCCATCTTTTCTTCGATATGACTTTTGTTGTTGAATTACTACTGCTGGACCTTGAAGTGGGCATTTTTGGCTCACTAGGAACCATGTCCTTCAAGAAAACTGACACCTCTTCAAGTACTTATCGGTTTCAATTATTCATTTATTTTTATTCATTTTCTTAGATAGAAAGGGGGATTTTCGTCTACATATTTCTGCTGTTTATATGTATTATATTTCCAAAGCAGAGTAAAAGCCAAAGAAACCTAGAGAAATACAGGTAATGCAAGAAAATAAGAAATTAAGATTAATAATGAACAACATTTATCCTTGAAATTTAGTATTTTCTGAAGATTGTAAACAAACAAAGACCCAAAAATTTGGGGCTTAAAAAATTAACAGTGTACTCAAGTTTTAGAATACCATGTCATTTTCATGTTTGGGAGTAAAAGAAAATACAGTATCTTAAAGAAGAGATAATCTCTAACTAAACTATATTTGCCATAGATCAAAGCCAGAACTGGTGAGTAAATAGTCATCAGATAAATGATGAAATGTAGAAAGATTGGTTATGTTACAAATTAAGACTTTTAAAAATATATGTAAATCGCTAAATTGTCAAAGATTTGATATTGAAACTTTAAATACAAAATAAATGAATAGTATGTGTTCACAGAAACTAATGGTATGACTCCATAAGATAAACAAATACAACTTCTAATACTCTATAAGGAAGACAAAGATCTGTACAATTTAAGATATTAATGTCACAGAAAGAAATATCACTGGTTACTTTGTAGAATTCAAATATAATACTGAAGACAACATACATCAATAAAATCCAATACAATATGGTAAGACACTAGAAAACATTGCAGGTTGGCATATTTCTTAATAAGCCAGAAAGGTTTAAGAAATAAAGGAATAGCACATAAGAATACTGTTAGTCGAACATAAGAATCACAAAAATATAAAGCACATATATTTTCTTTTCATTTTGATACTAACTATACAGAAACCAAGTGGGCTAATGCATTTTGTTGTGTAACATGGTTGCAAAGCAGTAGTATATAAGAGAAATGAAAAGCTGAAACATTCATAAAAAACAATAAAATTATACACATTATTAGACATGATTGTAAAAATGAATAAGAAGTTTATATCAATGAAGAATACCCTGTTATAATATGTAGGATAAAAATGTATAGATTAAAGTTGAGTGATTAAAGAAGAAACAAACTGCTTTTTTTCTGGACGCTCAAGATGTGGAAGCGAGGACATGGTGTGTCCTCAGGAGCGAAGTTCCAGATTTTCCTGGGTCTTCCGGTAGGAGCTGTGATCAACTGTGCTGACAACTCAGGAGCCAAAACCTTGTATATCATCTCTGTGAAGGGAATCAAGGGACGGCTGGACAGACTTTCTGCTTCTGGTGTGGGGGACATGGTGATGGCCTTATAATAATTAACACACACACACACACACACACACATACACACACACACACACACACACACACAATACCAACATCAAAATAACAGGAACTAACAGTCATTGGTCACTAATTCTCTCAACATCATTGGATTCAAATCATCAATAAAAAGGTGCAGGCTGTCAAATAGGATACATAAGTAGGATCCATTATCCTGCTGTATACAAGAAACATACATTACCAACAAAGATAAAGACTACCTCTGAATAAAGGGGTGTAAAATGGTATTCTGAGAAAAGGATTAAAACAATAAGCTGTAGTATCTCTTCTAATATCTGATAAAATAGACTTTAAGCCAAAAGTAATCAAAATAATTGGGGAAAGGCACTTCACATGCATAGAATAAAAATACACTAAGATGACATCTCAATTCTGAACATCTACATCCCAAATGCACGGAAACAAACGTTCATAAAAGAAACATTACTAAAAGTCAAACCACACATTGAACATTACATAATAGTAGAGAACTTCAACAGCCACTTTCACCAATGGATGTATCATAGTCAATGGACAGGAAATAGTCAAACTCAGGGATAAAAATCAATTAGAAACAAGGAAAACAATACAAAGAATTAACAAAACCAAGAACAGCTTCTTTAAGGACAACAAGACATAGACAGACCCTGAGCCAAACTACCCATAAGCCAGAGAGAAAGTACCCAAATTAAAAAAAAATCAGAAATGAAAAGAGAGAGATACAAGAGAAATTAAGAAAATTAAAAAAATAATAATTAGGCCTTACTTCAAAAGCTTGTACTTCACAAAATTTGAAAATCTAAATAAAATGAATAATATTCTAGACAGATAACACTCACCAAAATAAAATCAAGATCAAGTAAACAACTTGAATAGCTCTGTAGTCCCCAAAGGAAATATAAGTTGTAATTATAAGTCTCCCAATCAAAACAATCACAGTGCCAGATGGTTTTAGCACAGAATTCTACCAGGTTTAAATGAAGTTCTTATACCAATATACCTCAAACTATTCTTCCACAAAACAGAAACCGAGGAAACACTTGCAGATACATTCTATAAGGCAGTAATCCTGATACCTAAATCACAAAAAGACTCAACAGAGAAAGAGAATTTCAGACCTATATCTCTTATGAACATTTATGCAAAAACAGTCAATAAAGTTCTAAAAATGGATTCCAAGAACACATCAAAAACATCATTCAGCATGATCAAATAGGCTTCATCATAGGAATATAATCCACTATAAACTATATAATTCTATATAATCCTCCATATAAACAAAGTAAAAGATAAATGGAATCACATAAATATCTCATTAAATGTATCTAATTTTTCTTTGACTTCTCATCTGTGTTTGACAAAATAAAACACTCATTAATTTAAAAAAGTCTTGGAGAGATCAGGGATACAAGGCAAATACCTAAACATAATAAAATCAACATCTAGCAAGCCAATGACCAAAATCAAGATAAATAGAGAGAAACTTAAATCAATCCAACTAAAATCAGGGACAAGGTAACATTGTCCATTGTCTCCCTACCTATTCAATATTGTAGTTGAAGTTCTAGCCTGAGCAATAAGACACACAAAAGAGATGAAGTGGATACAAATTTGAAAATAAGTCGAAGCGTAACTGTTCACAGATGACATAATAATATGCATAAGCCACCCCAAAAATTCTACCAGTGAACTCCTACCAGTGGATAAACACATTCACCAAAGGGACAGGATACAAAATTAACTCAAATTGATAGGCCTTCTTTATACAAATAATAAAAATATAGAGAAAAAATAGGGAAATGTCACATTCACAGTAGTAAAACATGGTATAAAATATCTTGGTGAAACTCTAATCAAGAAAATGAAAGACTTGTACGAAAATATTATCAAGTCTCTGGAGAAATAAATTGCAGAATATATTAGAATGTGGAAAAACCTTCCATGCTAATATACCAGTAGAATTAACATAATGAAAATGGCCACCATACCAAAAGCAATGTACAGATTCAATGCAATTCTGATAAAAACTCTAAAAAAAAGCATAGACAAAGATGGAACAGTTACTGAGGGAATTGCCAACTAATAACAGGCTCAATTTGAGACCCATCTCATGGACATGCACCAATCCTTGACTCTATTAATGAAACTTTGTTATGCTTGCAGAAAGGAGCCTACCATATCTGCCTTATGAGAGGCTCCATCCATAAGATGACTGCAATAGATACCCATACCCATACCCTAACATTGGATGGATCTCACTGACTTTTAGGGATGTGTTTAGTGAAGAATTAAAGGCCCTGTATTGGATAGGCACTCCACAGGTGACCAACAGAGTCAACTAACCTGGAACCTTGGTAGCTCTCTGAAATTGAGCCACTAAGCAGAGAGCATACACAGGCTGTACAGGTCCTTAGCATATAGCAGATGTACAGTTTGGTTTTCAATTGGATTCCCCAACAACTGGAGCAAGAGATGTCCCTGAATTTGTTGCCTGTCTGAAGTATTTGTTCCCCAAATGGACTGCTTTGTCTCGCTTCAGTGGGAGGTGATGCACCTAAATTTGCAGAAATTTAATGTGCCAGGGTGGGTAGGATGCACAGATAGCACCAACCCTCTTAGAGGAGAAGAGAATGGGCGATGGGCAGAGGGACTCTATGAGGGAGGACCAGAAGAGAGCAGTGATTGGGATGTAAAATGAATGAATGAATGGAGAAAAAGAAGTTCAATAATAGTATATATATATATATAATGTTGCTTTAATATCAATACTATATAATTCTTATATGCTTGATCTAGTTATACGTTCATGATCTTACAGTTTAGATCTTGAAGTTATTCAAGAGACCTATCAATTTATCCTAGGGAGTAATGACAGACACATTAAGATGAGATGATATTGGTTTGTTTTTATAAAAGGTTAACATTTTAATCTCTCTCTGCATTTGTCCTCACTACTATGATACTACAAACCATGACATCCTCAGTAACCTCAAGTCTGTGGTAGTTCTAGATCCTTTCTTCTGAAATTGTGAGTAAAACAAATATCTTTTCTTCCCAAAATATAGGCCATTGCCTTTGCTCATTGCTGTTCACCATAACTAGATGGTACCTATTGCTGTGTACCTATTGCTAGCTATACCCACTCCCTTTGAATGTAGGATGCAGAGAAATCAACTTTGATGGATCAGGAAAAATTTTCCTGATTGCTAGCTTACACAGTGACAGAAGGTGCTATGTAGACATCTACTAGAAAGAAAGACAACAAAGTTCTTACCCAATATTGAACCCAGCATATTAAAATACTGACCTATCTGTTATGTGTTGGCTGGCCACATAGTAATGTGATATTTATCAGGTTTCCAATCCCTTTGTAAATTTTTGTTCCACAGGAGTGATTTCATGTCTGATACTGTAAATATGGCCAAATGTTCTTGACTGGGGAGATTGTAAGTCTTAGAGGTAAACCTATCATTGTTGTTTAGCTAAGTGATCATGCTGTCAATTTGATTTTTAAACATTGATGTTTCTACACAAGTTTGTATTGCTTTCAGTTTTGGTCAGAAATGCTTTTTGTTTCAGTGGGTAGTAACTATTGTAGAAACTTACAAGTAGTCAGTGTGTCTAGTATAAATAACACTCAATGCTCAGTTGCCAGCGAATGATCTGTATTACCTATCTCCACCTGAAGCTCAGAAAATGAAGTATGATGAGGCAGGAACAAGGCAATAGTTAGGGGATACAGAGGAAAGCTGTGAAATAAATACTAACTTCTAGATATGATGTGATTGTTGCATTCATCAATTCACAACAGCTTGCACAACAGCTTGGTCACTTGCACAAGATCAAGGAGATGAAACTTCCAACATTCACTGGGAAGGGACTTCACAGGCTTCACATTTGGCAGATGTGCTGAAGGCCATTGGTGACTGTCAAAGGAAGGAGAATCACTGCCCTAATTATGTGGGCACTGATAGGGAGCCCATTCACCAGTGGAGGGTCCTACATCCTTGTGCATATAAGTAGGACTGATTGGAATCAGAGTTTATTGATTTAAAACAAAAAGCATGAATTTAGTAGGGAGTTGTATGGGTAGGTAGTAGGTGTTGTAGGAGGGAGTTAGGAAGTAGCATATCCATATAACTAAAATCTATTGCAATTGTGTGAAGTTTTCAAAACAAAAATACAAAATATTATTTTAAAAACCAGGTTTTTCTTTCAGTGTTTTTCATTGTGATTTTAGAAAACTGTTCCGTATATGTGTGTCATATGTATATATGAAATGCTATAGATTAATCTCATCTTGACTTTACTATTATATTTATATAAACGTGTTTGAACATATATAGAATGTTCACTTATGTATATAATCATGTATATATTATATATATTCACTGTCTATAAAAATAAAATAAAATATTATAAAAGTTATTTAAAAAATTGAGCAGAATAGCTATTCATAATTCCAAATAATTTTCCACAATGTTTACATTTGAAATGATGAATATATGTGTATGAATATATGTATATACATATATATACATATAAGTTAAATATTTTTAATATAGTTGTGTTTACAAACTCATAATTTACTCCATTTACTGCATAAATTATATCTTACTGAATTTGACAACAGAATATATAGGTAATAGGTGCTTCCATACTTTTTAAACTATTTTATCATGTTATTAACCATAATAGAAATATCCAAATAGTTATAACAGAATTATCCGTTGGGTGTGTTGGAAAAATATATGAACAGAGACAAATTGCAGGTATAGAAACATACTTCTATGACAATTTATATAATAAATGTATATTTCACAGAGGTTTATATACAATAACCCTAGTATTGAATAAATTTGCACTTATATTCAGAATGTTAAAAGATCAGTACTATTACAGAAACTTTTGCAATTGGTGGAATTTGTACCTCTTTAATTCATCATTGGATATAAAAGTATTCTAGCAATATTTGAAAAGGGGGAGATCACATAATTCATATATGTTAGTCTATCAGATGTGAGGAACTGCAATATCTTTACCTCAACTTCTAAGAAAACAGTTTCTTTCTAACTTTCAGAGTGCTTAAGATGTAGCAAGACTTTGCCTAAGTGGACATCTTCTCATTCAGTCTATTGATTTCTCCTTCAGATATTTCTAATATTTGTCTGATACTTGGATTTCTGAGTTATCTCTTTGCATTTCCACTTTATCATGAATATTACTTTGTCTATTTAACCACTATATGATGATATTTAGTATCATTTTTCCATTTTCATCATCTCTGTGGATATGTTTTATATATGTATATCAGATCAGTGCAATTTTTTATTATTTTCATTTCTTCTATGAAAGTTTCTCACATGTACACCATGATCCCAAACATCTTCCTTTATTAGGAATTTGCATTTATCCATATGCTATAAATAATTAATGCAAATTTGTTCAAAAATTTAAAACTTCACTGTGATTTTCCTCACAGGTGGAGGACTATTTTACCTTGGCAGTGTATAGAAGAAAACTTCCCTAACCTAAAGAAAAAGATGCCCATGAACATACAAGAAGCCTACAGAAATCCTATTAGATTGGACCAGAAAAGAAATGCTTTCCATAACATGATAATCACTTCATACTGGTCAAAGGAAAATTCTACCAGTATGAACTCTCAATTCTGAACAAATGCAAAGGCACCCACATTCATAAAAGAAAATTTACTAAAGTTACTAAAGCTCAAAGCACACATCAAACCCCACACAATAATAGTGGGAGACTTGAACACCTCATTCTCACCATGGAAACAGAAACTAAACAGAGACACAGTGAAACTCATGGATGCTATGAACCAAATGGATCTAACAGATATTTATAGAACATTTTATCCTAAAGCAAAAGAATATACCTTCTTCTCAGCATCTTATGGTACCTTCTCCAAAATTGACATGTAATTGGTCACAAAACAGGCCTCATCAGATACAAGAACATTGAAATAATCCCATTCACCCTATCAGATCACCATAGACTAATGCTGGTCTTAAATACCAACAAAAACAAGAAAAAGCACACATATACATGGAAGCTGAACAAAGCTGTCCTCAATGATAACTTGTTCAAGGAAGTAATAAAGAAAGAAATTAGCTGGGGAAGTGGTCGTGCACACCTTTAATCCCAGCACTTGGGAGGCAGAGGCAGGCGGATTTCTGAGTTTGAGGCCAGCCTGGTCTACAGAGTGAGTACCAGGACAGCCAGGGCTACACAGAGAAACCCTGTCTCGAAAAACAAAAGAAAAAAACAAAACAAAAGAAAAAAGAAAGAAAGAAAGAAAGAAAGAAAGAGAGAGAGAG
>JADRCD010183981.1:0-55054 GCA_019843815.1 Montemys delectorum
TGTGTGTGTGTATGTGTATGTCTATATATGTATAGTCTAAGCCTGCTATGCATAGTAGGGTGTGAGTGTTTGTGTGTGTATCTTGATTTTTAATACAAATTTATGAGGACAAGGTATTTTTTGTTTGTTTTATTGCTTTTTGATACTAGGGATCAAACCTTGGGCTTCATTTGTGCTAGGAAGTACCCTGCCACTGAGTTATCCCAGTAAGGATGCAATTTAAGAGCAATATATTCTTATTCCCACGCTGTGCTGTCCAGGCGTGGGAACATGAGGAAGAGACTCAAATCCTTAGCCTTTCACAATCTTGGCTTCCATAGAGACTCACCAGTGTGGGCCTCTGTGGCAGGTGTCCTGCCCTGCTGTAGCGTGATGATTGATAGCTAAAGGAAAGAGGGATTGGGGAGTTTCATTTACATGCTTTGAGATGGCCACAAACTTACCTCACTGTGTTGAAATGAGACAAATGCAATAGAATACATTGAGTGGTATGTGTGTCTGGTCCTGGTTTCTTATCCACCCCCCCAAATGCTGCCTCCACTCCTAGTTACTTGTATTCATCTGGCCTTTGTAGGACTTTACTGTCTCTGAGTTGGTGATTGCTAGTTGATGATATAAAGTGTTGGTCTTCATGTTCTTTTGGTGTTTTATTGTTTCAAAACTTTTGTTGTATTGAGAAAAAAATAGCCAAAGCATCTTTGACAGAAAGTTCTGCATCAGACAACATCTTCTGTAACCTAAATGTGGGGTCCTCTTCTCAGAGTGAGCCTCTAGGACCATGGCTTTCCCTTCTGTGTTCCTCCCCTATCTCTCATTCCACAGTGACCTTAAGACAGCCCTTCTTCTCCCTCATAAGAAAGCTAATGTTCATTTACTTCTTTGGGCATCCCTAGAACGCTTGAATGACCCATGTTAAAATTTTGAAGACATCAGGAACTTCATTCCCCCCTTGTTCCTAACTCAGTGAAGAGTTTTGGTTGGTTGTTTTGAGACTTATGTGTAGTCTCAGGTTCCTGGCTAGCCTCCTGCCTTAGACTCCTCTGTGCAGGGATTGCAGGTGAGCTACTTCTCCCTGGCAAGAGCATTTATTTCATGGTGTGATTCGCCTTTGGACAGATGCAACCAAGGTAATCTGTCACCCATAGATAGAGAGAAGCAAGTGTGGGGCCTTCCATGTAGGAAGTGGAATCAGGAGACCAAATAGGGACTAGGAATGTACAGTTGAATCACTCAGAAACTTAATGCTGGTGCAAGAAATTTATATCAAAGAGGCCACAAGATTGTTACTAGGAGATGAACTAATGTATCTCCATGTTACTGCTAGAAACCAAAGTTTTGTGAGATATCTTGAATTTATGGGGAGGGTAGGAAAGGGTGTACTTGTCATTCCTTTCCCTGATCTCTTTCCTAAACTGCAGGAGACTAAGTTCCCAGGGCTTGGGTGACCCCACTGCTGGGGTCTCTTATTTCATGGTTGATTTTTACTATACCCGGGCCCTTGTATTCCTACTATCATTATCCTAATAATCATTTTGTAACACATGTTGACGTTACCTTCCCTTCTCTTCCCTGGGAAAATAAAGAGCATATATATGTGCAAACTTTATGAGCTCTAATTTATTGCGCACATACTATATGCCCTATGTATCACGGTGACTGGAGAGTGAAAATGGACCTAAGGCTAAGACTGCCCAATTCACTTCTTGGCTGCATTATGCACAACTGGAGAATTGGGTACTGCATTTCTTATTCTAAGGATCCTTTCCATCTTTCTGTATCCTACTATGTACTCTGGCTGCTTTCTCTTATGGTCCAGGAAACATAATGCATGAAAGTATAACTCTGTTACTCCACCATATATCCAGTCTTTTAACAACCTAGCCTGGACTGCAAAATCTTTAGAACAGCATTCTTTTAGGTGGCAAGCACAAACTTCAGATGCTGGGGACTTCATTTTCCCTTTAGCCTTAGGTGACCTATTAATCCTGTCTTAGGCCACTCTTTGAAAGCAAGCCAACATCTGGACTTTCTTCTCTATTATTAAAGTTATGTTTATTGCCTGGATCCTGCTTTCCTCTCCCTTCCAGAATGGGATCCTAAGTAAACAATACTCCTTCTCTGTTTCACCTGCTGTGCCACTGTGTTATAGTAAGCAGGTACAGAAGGAAAATAGGACAACTAAAAGGTGCTGAGGGAGCTACCTCAGGACAAGCTCTAAAACAGCCTAGCTTCAAGAACATGTCCTGCAAATGTGGATGCCTTTTATACAAGTAAATACCCCCCACCAAAGGGTAGAAACTAATGCAAATACTGGTTAAAAGACTTGCTGAAAGTCATTCTGCACTTGGCAGGGTAAAAGTTCAAATCTGGAGCCTTGAGATCTGAGACTGCAGCGTAGCCATGTTTCAGTAATGCAGTGAATCAAGGTGTAGAAATCTCCCCTGAGATGCCCCTGCTGTGTCTCAGCCTTAGAGGAAACCTGCAGACTAGTGAGAACCCACAATGCACCTGGATAATCACTCTGTGGATGCTGGAGTGGAGGATGGGGATTCCTCCTTGACCCCTGGAGGCAATCAGCTTAGCTCATGAAGCATGAGATTTAATTACCCTTATCTAAGCTTAAATAACTGTTAAATGTTATTGTTGGTCACACAGAATTATCTCGCCCTTTGAAAACACCCAGCCGTTTCCCTGACTTTGTGATTTCCTCTGCCAGAGAAACAATGTTGTTAATGTCACAGAAGCCCATTGCTAGGTGAGCCCCAGTTTCTTGTAGACAGTTGCTGTGACATTTTGTAGCAGCCAATATGCCAATGTGAGGCCTACTATTTGTCAATTGTTAGAGAATAGCTTAATGGCTGTTACCATAGTGCCAGGTTAAGAAAGAAATAGGAACAAATCACAAATATTCAAAGTTCTCTCCTTGTTACTGGTACTCATGTGTGCAGTTGCTTACCCTTTCTGGTTTTCAATCTTTTTATGAACCCTCGGCTTCTCCTAATGTTTCCTGTTAGAAAGTTGGGAGACAAATGCATAACATATTAAAAACAAATAGAAAAATCATAGGCTAGGTATAGTGGTGCATGCCTTTGTTCATCTTTCACTCAGGAGATGGGGCAGGGAGATCTCTTATCGGTTAGAAGATGGCCAGGTCTACATAACTAGTTCTAAGCCAAGTGAAAATGTGTCTTAAAACAAACAAACAAACAAGTAAAAACAGCTAAAGAAAAAGATGCAGATTCACCAATAGGGTGAAGGCTAGAGTTGCTCCCACTTAACCTGAGCAGAAGCAGAGAGAAGGAAGTCTAGTCTAATCAATATAGCATGAGCATGTAATTAGACAAAATAATTGAAGACCTGAACATATAGAGCAATTATCTGAGCATGAACACTGATTACTGAGTGATGAAAGCAAGTTACCTTTCTTCTCTGAAGTTCTTTTTTCCTCCCTAGTAAAGTTGAGATAACTCATCAAATGATGTTTGATTTCTATGATGTGTGGTGGTTTGAATGGGTATGGTTCCAACAGGTTCCTGTATTTGAATGCTTGGTTCCAAGTTAGTAAACTGCTTGAGAAGGATTGAGAATTGTAGCTTTGTTGGAGAAAATGTGACACTAGGGGTAGATTTTTGAGTTTCCAAAGCCCATGTCGTTTCTAGTTAGATTTTTCTACCTTGTGCTTACCTCTCAAGATATAAGCTCTTATATCTTGCTCTTAGCTACTGCTCCAGCATAATGCCCGCCTGCCTGCAGTCATACTGTCTGATATTACAGTTATGGACTCACCCTCTGAAACTATAAGCCTACAGTAAACTCTAAGTTGTATAGTCATGGTATCATCAAAGCATTAAAAGACCTAACCGAGACAGGCAGACATATTGTAGAGAGAAGACGGGAAGACAGCCAACTAATTTTTAGAAAAATGACAAATCATAATCAAGCAAGAAGAATTATGGCTTTGCTATAACTATCTCAGAAAACTATGAACAAGCAAGTAGAGTGATGTTTTAGGTGGTAATAGTGATGCAGAACATCATAATGAAGTCTGACATAAGTTGGCTTTTCTAAATTTTCATTATTAGTATGCTAAGTAGCATTTTTTAATTAACTATAAAATGTCAACCTTTGCTAAATACATTAGATGAATTATCTATAACATCATTTAAACTCCTTCATAGAGTTGGTATTCTTTAACCCATTAACATTAAGAAAATTGAAAATTAGAGAAATTTACTGATAGGTTGTTTAGACAGTACCTGGCTAGGTCTAGAACTAGTTACACTTGACCCTGGGGACTGTGCTCTAAATTAAAGAGGAAGGATTCTCCAGTGTGACAGGAAAGTCAACATTCAGTACCAAAGAGCCAAATTCAGTAGATATCAGACAATTTCTGGCATGTGATACATAATGGAAGATAATGAAAAATCTAAGTCTCAATCTAGTGAAGTATCCATTTGTTAGAATGCTCAGTACTCTGGATCATGCTCTAGGTATCCTGCAGATGCAAGGTAGTAGCCAGGTTCAAATATTCTATTATATATCCATTATGGTTATAGTTCTGTATATCAGACCATTTGAACTTTTTGAGCAATGAAGCAGGCAAGCCAGAGACAGATGATGCCTTGTAGATAAGAATTACAGTTATATGTTCTATACTTTCCAGGCCATAGTTTTCAAATATATAATAAGTATACATGTGAATCACACACACACACACACACACACACACACACACACACACACAAAACCACACATAATTGTCATAATTGAAATCATGTCCCAGTCCTGCAGTCAGTACAGACTTCATTATTGGATCTCTGTATACTTTCCATGCCCAAACTGCAGCACTCAAGAGAAAGCACTACAGTGACAACCTCAAATAATCTATCAGAGTCACCACCAGTCTGACTCCATAGCAGCTAAGGATTGGCTCCAGTCTCAGACACTATTATTCTGATACGTTATTTACTAGCCTGTGATATTATCATTTTTCCTGTCTGACTTTAGAGATACTCAGAGATACTGAAGGTCTTCAAATTAACAGAGCAATGAGTGACCATAAACATTTAAAGCCAATGGAGTCTTTGTATTTGTCTAATTATGTTGTTTTCAAATCCCAGTACTCTGAATTCAGTGACATTCCCAAGGTAGCTCATCTTATTTAGAAGGCATCCTCATAGAAACAGAAGAAGTGAGGAAGGGATAGGAGGTTTCTAGGAGGAGGGGAAACTGGGAAAGGGAATAACATTTGAAATGTAAATAAAGAAAATATCCAATAAAAAAAGAAGACAGAACTTCAAGTCTGCCATTTCCACATGAATCAAGATTCTTCTTTTCTGTATTGAAGCTTTAAATGGAATTTCATTTTTGTCATGTATTTATACAAAAATATTTCTTAAAACAAATGTGTCAGATTGTACACACTGAAAGGACAAAAGAAAAGGAGAAAAAAGAAAGGGAAGGCCTAGGGAAGATAGAGGATATTAGAAAGCCACTGACCTAACCCATTTTACAAACAGAAAGTCCAAAACATTGGACAAGACTAAGTTAAAGTCAGTTTTCTGAAGTACTAGCTACATCAAAGCCCTTTTCATGGTGTCCTAGTTTCTTCTGTCAATAAAAGGTTGGAGACTAAGCAGAGTGGGGGATCCATTTGTCAACTATGAGAACAGAAGTTTAAAAATTAAAAAAAAAATTGACATTGAAACCCATTGGGGCCAAAGACATTCCTCACAGGTTATGATCCTTCACTACTAGTCTAAATACACCGTGTTTACTTAATACTTATATGGAGCTGCTCGTTGTAACTTTTAGCTGTATTTCTAGGGTATCTGGTACCTCCAACTTTCATGTGCACATACACATACAGATACAAACATGTACACTTAATTAAAACTTAAATACATTTTCAGAAAAGTAAAGAAGATTGAAACCACCAAAGGATATTACAATTTAGGAAAACCAAAGCCAAAATGACATTATCCAAGCTACATGACAATCCAACCAATATACTCAGTGGCAACATAAGACCATTTGTGTAAGTCCTCGAAAGCAATCTATGCCTCCTTGCTGGTGTATATGTGTCATCAGGACACCCTCTGGACCATTTTATGGTTGTTTTCAAATTGTTCTAGAGTCATCTACTTCCTTATAAGGTCTTTATGCTGGCTCTAGTGTTAATTCATGTGTGGACCAGGGATGCATGTGGTAGTTTATAGCATATCTGCAAAATATTTTGAGTCACTCCTCTCATCTATGGACAGTCTTTCTTTCCTCTCAAGAATTTAGTGTTCCCTTATCATTCATAAAATCATTCTACATCTCCTTTAATAATAAGCTTTTCTTATATGAACCAAAGACTATCCAAAGACCCAGAAGAGGTAGAAGCACTAAGATGCTGTCTTAGTCAGGGTTCCTATTCCTGCACAAACATCATGACCAAAAAGCTTCATCAGAACCTAGTACTCCCACAACAGCAAGTCCTGGATATCCCGAAACATCGGAAAAGCAAGATTTGGATCTAAAATCATATCTCACAATGGTGGTAGAGAATTTAAGAAGGACATGAATAACTCCCTTAAAAAAATACAGGAGAACACAACACAGGTAAAGAGGTACAAGCCCTTAAAGAGGAAACAAAAAAAATCCCATAAAGAATTACAGGAGATCATGAGTAAACAAGTAGAAGCCCTTAAAAAGGTAACACAAAAATCCCTTAAGGAATTGCAGGAAAACACAAACAAACAGGTGAATGAACTGAGTAAAACCATTCAGGACCTAAAAATGGAAGTAGAAACAATAAAGAAATCACAAAAAGAGACAACTCTGGAGTTAGAAATCTTAGGAAAGAAGTCAGGAAACATAGATGCAAGCATCACCAACAGAATACAAGAGATAGAAGAGAGAATCTCAGGGGCAGAAGATAACATAGACAACATTGACACAACAGTCAAAGAAAATACAAAATGTAAAAAGATCCTAACCCAAAACATCCAGGAAATCCAGGACACAATGAGAAGACCAAACCTAAGGATAATAGGTATAGAAGAGAGTGAAGACCTCCAACTTAAAGGGCCAGTAAATATCTTCAACAAAATTATAGAAGAAAACTTCCCTAACCTAAAGAAAGAGATGCCCATGAACATACAAGAAGCCTATAGAACTCCAAATAGACTGGACCAGAAATGAAATTCTTCCCGCCTCATAATAGTCAAAACAACAAATGCACAAAACAAAACAAAAAAAAAAAAAAGAATACTAAAAGCAGTAAGGGAAAAAAGGTCAAGTAACATATAAAGGCAGGCCTATCAGAATTACACCAGATTTCTCAACAGACACTATGAAAGCTGGTAGATCTTGGGCAGATGTCATACAGACCCTAAGAGAACACAAATGCCAGCCTAGACTACTATACCCAGCCAAACTCTCAATCACCATAGATGGAGAAACCAAAGTATTCCATGACAAAACCAAATTCACACAATATATTTCCACAAATCCAGCCCTTCAAAGGGTAATAAATGGAAAACTCCAACAGAAGGAGGGGAACTACATCCCTGAAAAAGCAAAAATGTAATCTTCCAACAAAACTAAAAGAAGATAGCCACATGAATGGAATTCCAGCTCTAACAACAAAAGTAACAGGAAGCAACAATTACTTTTCAGTAATATCTATTAATATCAATGGACTCAATTCTCCAATAAAAAGACATAAAATATCAGATTGGGTACATAAACAGGAACCAACATTTTGCTGTATACAGGAAACCCACCTCAAGGACAAAGACAGACACTACCTCAGAATAAAGGGGTGGAAAATAATTCTCCAAGCTAATGGTCCCCCCAAAAAAGCTGGAGTAGCCATTCTAATATCGAATAAAATTGACTTTCACCGTAAAGTTATCAAAAAAGATAAGGAGGGACACTACATATTCATCAAAGGTATGACCTACCAAGATGAATTCTCAATTCTGACCCTCTATGCTTCAAATCAAAGGGCATCTACATTCATAAAAGAGACTTTACTAAAGCTCAAAGCACATATTACACGACACACAATAGTAGTGGGAGATTTCAACACCCCACTCTCTGCAATGGACTGATCATGGAAACAGAAACTAAACAAGGACACAGTGAGACTAACAGAAGTTATGAAACAGATGGATTTAACATATATCTATAGAACTTTTATCCTAAAACAGAAGGATATACCTTCTTCTCAGCATCTCATGCTACCTTCTCCAAAATTGACCATATAATTGGTCACAAATCAGGCCTCAACAGATACAAGAAGATTGAAATAATTCCTTGTATCCTATCAGATCACCATGGACTAAGGCTGCTCCTCAATAAAAACATAAACAATAGAATGCCCACATACACGTGGAAGCTTAACAACACTCTATTCAATGATAACTTGGTCAAGGAAGAAATAAGAAAGAAATTAAAGACTTTCTAGAGTTTAATGAAAATGAAGCCACAACATACTCAAACTTATGGGACACAATGAAAGCAGTCCTAAGAGGAAAACTCATAGCTTTAAGGACCTCCAAAAAAAACTGGAGAGCACATACACCAGCAATTTGACAGCTGACCTGAAAGCACTAGAAAAAAAAAGAAGTAAATTCACCCAAGAGGAGTCAAAGGCAGGAAATAATCAAACTCAGGAATGAAATCAACCAAACAAAAACAAAAAGAACTATAGAAAGAATTAATCAAACTAGGAGCTGGTTCTTTGAGAAAATCAACAAAATAGATAAACCGTTAGCCAGACTAATTAGAGGGCACAGAGACAGTATCCTAATTAACAAGATCAGAAATGAAAAGGGAGACATAACAACACACACTTAGGAATTAAAAAAAAAATAAGATCCTACTACAAAAGCCTATAGTCAACAAAACTGGAAAACCTGGATGAAGTGGACAATTTTCTAGAGAGACACCAGGTACCAAAGTTAAATCAAGTTCAAATAAATGATCGAAACAGTCCCATATTTGCTAATGAAATAGAAACAGTCATAAATAGTCTCCCAACCAAAAAAAGCACAGGACCAGATGGGTTTACTGCAGAGTTTTATCAGACCTTCCAAAGAAGACCTAATACCAATACTCCTCAAACTCTTCAAAAAATAGAAAAAGAAGTTACTCTACCCTATTTGTTGTATGAAGCCACAATTACTCTTATACCTAAACCACACAGAGACCTAATGAAGAAAGAAAACTTCAGATCAATTTCACTTATGAACATCAATGCAAAAATACTCAATAAAATTCTTGTAAACCGAATCAAAGAGCACATCAAAACGATCATCCACCATGTTCAAGTAGGCTTCATCCCAGGGATTCAGAGATGGTTCAATATACAGAAATCCACCAACATAATTGACTACATAAACAAACTCAAAGAAAAAAAAACATATGATCATCTCATTAGATTCTGAGAAAGCACTTGACAAAATCCAATATCCCTTCATGATAAAAGGCTTGGAAATATCAAGAATTCAAGGCCCATACTTAAACATAGTAAAAGCAATATACAGAAAACCAGTAGCCAACATCAAACTAAATGGAGAGAAACTTGAAGCAATCCCACTAAAATCAGGGACCAGATAAGGCTGTCCACTGTCTCCCTACCTATTCAATATTGTACTTGAAGTCCTAGCCAGAGCAATAGGGCAACAAAATGAGATCAAAAGGATACGAATTGGAAAGGAAGAAGTTGAATTATCACTAGTTGCTGATGATATGATAGTATACTTAAGTGGCCCCAAAAATTCCACCAGAGAGCTCCTAAACCTGATAAACAACTTCAGCAATGTAGCTGGACATAAAATTAACTCAAGCAAATAAGAGGCCTTCCTCTACACAAAGGATAAACAGGCAAAGAAAGAAATTAGGGAAACAACACCCTTCACAATAGTTATAAAAATTATAAAATACCTTGGTGTAATTCTAACTAAACAAGTAAAAGATCTGTTTGACAAGAACTTCAAGTCTCTGAAGAAGGAAATTGAAGAAGCTCTCAAAAGATGGAAAGATCTTCCATGCTCATGGATTGGCAGGATTAATATAGTAAAAATGGCCATCTTACTGAAGGCAATCTACAGATTCAATGCAATCCCCATCAAAATTCCAACTCAATTCTTCACAGACTTACAAAGAGCAATTGGCAAATTCAACTAGAACAACAAAAAACCCAGGGTAGCCAAAATTATTCTCCACAATAAAGGAACTTCTGTTGGAATCACCATCCCTGACCTTAAGCTGTACTACAGAGCAATTGTGATAAAAACTGCATAATATTGGTACAATGACAGGTAGATAGATCAGTGGAACAGAACTGAAGACCCAGAAATGAACCCATGTACCTATGGTCACTTGATCTTTGACAAAGGAGCTAAAACCATACAGTGGAAAAAAGACAGCATTTTCAACAGATGGTGCTGGCTCAACTGGCAGTTAGCATGTAGAAAAATGCAAATTGACACATTGCTATGTCCTTGTACAAAGCTCAAGTCCAAGTGGATCAGGGACCTCCACATTAAACCAAATACATTGAAACTAATAGAAAAGAAAGTGGGGAAGAACCTTGAGCAAATAGGCACAGCGGAAAATTACCTGAAGAGAACGCCAATAGCTTATGCTCTAAGAGCAAGAATTGACAAACAGGACCTCATAAAGTTGCAAAGCTTCTGTAAGGCAAAAGACACTGTCAATAGGACAAAATGGCAACCAACAAATTGGGAAAAGATCTTTTCCAATCCTATATCTGATAGAGGGCTAATATCCAATGTATACAAAGAACTCAAGAAGTTAGGCTCCAGAGAACCAAATAACCCTATTGAAAAATGGAGTACAGAGCTAAACAAAGAATTCTCAACTGATGAATACCGAATGGCTGAGAAGCACTTAAATAAATGCTCAACATTCTTAGTCATCAGGGAAATGCAAATCAAAACAACTCTGAGATTCTACCTCACACCATTCAGATTGTCTAGGAGAAAAATCTCAGGTGACAGCAGATGCTGAAGAGATTGTGGAAAAAGAGGAACACTTCTTCATTGCTGGTGGGATTTCAAACTGGTACAACCACTCTGGAAATTAGTTTGGTGGTTCCTCAGAAAATTGGACATAGTTTTACCAGAGGACCCAGCTATACCACTCCTGGGCATATACCCACAAGATGCTCCATCATGTAATAAGGACACATGTTCCACCATGTTCATAGCAGCCTTATTTATAATAGCCAGAAACTGAAAACAAGCCAGATGTCCCTCAATAGAGGAATGGATACATAAATTGTAGTACATTTACACAATGGAGTACTATTCAGCTATTAAAAACAATGAATTTATGAAATTCTTAGGGAAATGGATGGATCTGAAGAATATCATCCTGACTGAGGTAACCCAATCACAAATGAACACACATGGTATGCACTCTCTGATAAGTGGTTATTAGTCCAGAAGTTCGGAATACAGAAGGAACAACCCACAGACCACAATAAACTCAAGAGGAAGGAAGACCAAAACGTGACCATTTCATTCCTTCTTAAAAGGAAGAACAAAATACCCATGGAGGGAGTTGTAGAGATTAACTATGGAGCAGAGACTGAAGGAAGGACAAGCCATCCTGATATAGCTATCTACTGAGAGGTTCTGACAGTAACTGACTAACACAGATGTAGAGGCTCACAGCCATCCATTGAACTGAGTACAGAGTCCCCAATGAAGGAGTTAGAGAAAGGTCCAATGGAGCTGAAAGGTTTGCAGCCCCTTAGGATGAACAACAATATAAACTAACTAGTACTCTCAGAGCTCCCAGGGACTCAACCCCCAAACAAGGACTATACATGGTGGGACTGATTGTTCTGGCAGCATGTGTAGAGGATTACAAAGTCGATCATCAATGGGAGAAGAGGCCCTTGCCCTGTGAAGGTTCTGTGCCCCAGTGTAGGGGAAAGCCAGGGCCAATAAGTGGGAGAGGGTGGGGTGGTAACTATGGGGAGGGGGGGAGATAACAGGGGTTTGTTCTTGTAGTTTTTGTTTGTTTGTTTGTTTGTTGGAGAGGAAACTGGGAAAGGAGGAATCATAGGACATGTAAATAAAAAAATTTAATAAAAAATCTAAATAAATAAATAAATGAATAAATAAATAAATAAATAAATGTGGCAAAAGAATGTTGATGGTTCAAATTGATCTTAAACTTGACTGGATCTAGAATCACCTAGAAAACAAATCTCTGGACATGACTGAACAGATGTGTCTCCTTTTGCTAACAGAAATGGGAAGGCATACTCCTACTGTGGGCAGTAGCATTCTATGCGCCGTGGTCTTCTACTTAGTAAGAATAAGAAATTAAATTTGATACTTGTATTTATCTCTGCTTCCTGACTATAGATCCAGTGTAACCAGCCTGATCAAACTCCTAACACCATAACTTCTCTGCTGTAACCAATTATATCTTTAAACTATGATGCAAAATAAATCCTTCTTACTGAAGAAAGGGGACGGTGAAGAAGAGAACAAGAAGGGGAGAGGAGGACGAGGAGGAGAAGAAGCTGCTATTGCCTCTTCAGAAAGTAGAGTGTGTGACTTGTAGGCTTTTCTCTCTTATAAGGAGATGGTTCTAAGATTCTTGCTGAAGATCATACCACACAAGTTCTAAGAAGACATTTTGATTACCTGACATTCCTTATAGATAAAAGATGAAGACCAGTAAGCCACCTTTACCTTCCAGTGAAGAAGTAAGGCTCACTGTATTGCTAACAAATACAGATGCATTGTTCTTTTCTCTAAAACTTACTTTTCTTTGTGATGTTTATAGCACATGTCCTTCTCATCTCTAAGGCCGGAAGTCCCACATTTACCCACCCACTAACCTAGAACATACTCCATCCCCCTGATTTCACAGGCTGGTTTCTTGGGTCTCAACTGAAACATCACTTCCTTAATAGGCTTTGCAAAAAACTGTGGATCCACAATGTCTGTCAAGTTATTTTTCTTCACAGCACTGTATATTCCATGGACCTGATTAAAATTTGAATATTTTATATGATTATAGGTTTGTTTCTTCCTTTAGTTGACACCTCTGCAATCCCCTCCTCCTGTCACCCATCAAAATCATTTGCTTCCTGAGTGGGTAAGTGAGTGATGCTATTGAACTAGAACCATCTGAAAAAATGTTTGATTCTGAGTAACGAAGGGAGATGGAAATCTCCTTATCTTGCTGAATCTTAGAAACTTTATATTGATATCAAAGTGAATGTCACACATCCATATCAAAAATACATTTTGTCAAAACCAAAATAAACCAACTACAAAAGCATTTCTTAAAGTACTTTGCTAACACTGAAACACTATACTTTCAATAACCAAAAACCCAGTGCCATCAAAGAGAATATTTTGAGAAGAGTGAACATATCTTCCTAGAGCAATGTAAGCTTCAGGCTCCATCAGTGGATTAATAACCTGGCTGTGTCACCTCCCCAAAACCTATCAGTTGAGGGTGAAAATTTTAACCCATGACTCTGTAGGAGGTATTTCAGATTCAGACTATAATGCCAATCTCGTTTCACCTTCTAAACACCTTGACCACCTAAGCTTCATGATTCTACTTCTTCATGACAGAGGGAAAATTATCTCCTAAGCTCCATGTAAAGTAAGACAGCTGGTTACAAACCAGCCTTACTCAATTCCAAGACACATTCATTTACCTACCATGCAAATATCTATTCATATCACCTACTATATGGCTAGAATGCTGTGCTAGACTTTGGAGTTGTACATTATTTAACATAGAAGAGGGAAATTTCGGTTTTTGTATGGTACATACGTGGTGGTGAGCAGCAGTCCATGCTTCTACAAGGTTCTCATGCTACCGGAAACTAAGTCAGGTAGAGGACACAATGAAGTATTTGAACTTCTCAGTTCAATCTTAAATTTCCTTCCTGGGTCCCATGCCTTTCCTCATGTTCTCATCCCTAGATGCAGTATATAGATGCAGGAAGTCAGGGCTTAGTTACAGCTTATCAGAGAATGGACCCTTGCTAAGGTCTTGGGTTATCCTCTGAAACTATGTGTAACCATAGCCATCTGGGCTAGGGCTAATGTATACCAGTGTTGAATAGTTTCTCAAGTCATTGGTGTATTCAATGGGGTATGGATTGAGCTTCTAAGAACTACTGTCACATTTCAGATATTTTAATGGAGTCCCCGGGTAAAGCTCCTATTCTTTGTGTATGTATTCACAGGATCTAGGAGATTTTCTCCTGTCCATACCAGCTCCAGATACCATTTTCAGAATCACTATTAGGGAATTTAGAAATGGTTGAAAGACTGCTGTTTTATCTATTCTAAGACATCAAAAGTCAAGTACCTCACTAAGCCGTACCATCTTCATGTAAACTGGACCCTTTGGGGTTCATCCTGGACCCCTAGTCTAAAATTGGATGACAGAGTATGGAACAGCCACCGAGGTTGCCTGGACAGGAGTCACTGAGTAGCCAATCCGACTGGTTTGATCCTATCCACCTATCCATATGCACTGTCTCTGTTCTTACTCCATAGCCCCATCAGCTGAGTCTTAGCATAAGCTACTTTGTTTTGAGTTTTTTTTTTTTTCACTAAGAACACATCCTGAGGTGCAGTTCTCACACTTCCGCCCCCTCCCCATGCAGCCTATTTTTACCCACTGCACAGCTCACTGCCTGGGTGGCAGGCACCAGCAGCTCCAGCTGTGAGGGACACAATAGCTTTCCCTCCTTCAATCTGCCAGCAACACTTCCCTTCAACACTCAACCTGCAGAATGCAGTTGCAGGCTCCATTTCTTCACGGTTTCCTGGAAGTGGTAGGGAGAATTTTGTGCCCACAGATGGAGGAATAAAGAATGTGAAAGCAAGAAGGACAAAAAAGAAAAACAAAGAGAAAAAGAAGAAACCAGGAAGGAGTAAAAATGAGAAGAATCTCAAAGATCAAAACTTCTGCTTCAAAATCATTATCCTTTCATTTATACAGGAAATACTTATTAAAATATCTTATATACACAACACTGTATAATGGGCACTAGAAATATAATAGTAGGCAAAAAGAACTTACTGCCATCATGGTGAGGGAGATGAATAATATCCATTAATCCTTATATTAACTATCACTTTCACTGTTCTTGTGATTTAAAAATATATACTCTAGGCTGGAGAGATGGCTCAGCAGTTAAGAGCACTGATTGCTCTTCCAGAGGTCCTGAGTTCAATTCCCAGCAACTACATGGTGGCTGTAGTGGTTATTCTTGGTTGTCAACTTGACTACATCTGAAATGAATTACAATCCAGAATTAGAAGGCTCACCTGTGGCCCTAATCTGGAGGCTGAGAGATACAAGTTTCTGACCTGAATCTTGGCATGGAGACCTTGAGGAATAGTGGCTACGAATCCCATAGGATTAACATAGAAAGCTCTGAGTTCAAGGTCATCTGGTGTTAAAGGTGTGGTGGCACACACCTTTAACCTGGGCCACACTTTTTGCTGGAGACGTATATAAGGACATTGAAAGAAGGAAAGCTCTCTCTGCTTCGCCTGCTTGCCTTGTGGGACTGAGCAATTGCTGGATCCTTGGACTTCCATTCACAGCTGCTGCCGCGACTGTTGTTGGGAGTTGATTGTTGGGAGTTGGACTACCAACTGTAAGTCATCAATAAATCCCTTTACTACATAGAGACTAAGTTCTGTGACTCTAGAGAACCCTAACTAAGACAGTGGCTCACAACCATCTCTAAAGGAGTGGGATGCCTTCTTCTGGTGTGCCTGAAGACAGCTTCAATGTATTCATATATATATAACAAAAAGTAATTTAAGGAAGGAATATTTTGGCTCACAGTTCAAGGTCTCATCATGGTTCTTTGTTAGCCTCATAGTGACAGGTCCTGGGAGAAGAAGCTTGAAGTATCTGATCACATTGCGTCTATGGTCCACGTAACAGAGCAAAGCATAATAGCGTCCAACTGTTTTGTCCTTTTTATTCAGTAGAGGACCTTTCCCCATGTCTGGGGCCACCATACTTAAAAGGAGTCTTCCCACATCAATTAACTTTATCTTGATAATCCTTTATCAAGCCTTTATAAGAGGCTTGTTGTCTTCTACATGATTCTAGATGCTTTCTAATTGATTAGCAATATTTCATATCACAATCCCCCTTGATTATCTCTATCTATGTTTAAAGCACTAATTTTATTAAAGATTTAAAAAGTGAAAAAACAAACAAAGACTCAAATTACTTGCCCAAAACCACAGAAAAGACTTTGGAAAAGATTAAATTTAAGCATAATACCCTTTTATCCATTAGAGCACATCTCAGGCCTATGTTTCTGTCTCCTGTCTTCAGCAGAGGGCTCTGCTCAATTGGAAACACATGAGCAGTCATCTACACACTTGAATTGTTAAGAGTATAAAAATGTTCTTTCCATATCATCTCACTAGTTCAATAAATCCAAAGAGAAATAGAAGCAAATAGGAGGTTGTATGACAGTTGAGAGTTTTAGAATCCAAGAGTTAAGATGTCTTAATTAGGGTTTGTATTCTTGCAGAAAGCCTCATGACCAAGAGGCAAGTTGGGGAAGAAAGACTTTATTCAGCTTACACTTCCACATTGCTGTTCATCACCAAAGGAAGTCAGGACTGGAACTCACACAGGGCATGGAGACCATGGAGGGTGCTAGATTGCTTCCCCTGGATTACTCAGCTTGCTTTCTTATAGAATCCAGGGCTACCAGCCCAGGAATGACAACACCCACAACAGTCTGTGCCATTCCCCTTTGATCATTAGTTGAGAAAATGCCTACAGCTGGACCTCATGGAAGTATTTCCTCATGGGAGGCTCTTTTCTCTGTGATAACTCCAGCTTATGTCAAGTTGACACAAAACCAGCCAGTACACATACCATATCACTAGCTCAATGAAACCAGAGAGAAACAGAAACAGATAGGAAGTTATATGACTGCTGAGAGAACTTCAGAATCCAATAGTCAAGGATCACAGCTGGAACTATGGCTTTCAGAGACTGACCACCCATTGTTTATGCCACTCTGGACCATGCTACTTATCCTTCTTTTCCTTTAGTCTTTGTGTAAAGCATATAGTTTTACTTTTGTTTATTATTGATTGATTGATTGATTGATTGATTGATTTATCATCCCAATCACTGATCCTCACTCCCAGGCTCTCCTTACAGAGTGCCTATCCCCATTCTTTTCTCCTCTGAAAGAATAGAGTCCCCCTGAATATACCCCTCCCTGAGCCTCTGCATGCTCATCCTCTCTCAGTGGGGACAGACAAAGCAGCCCTATGGGGGAATGGATCTCACAGACATGCAATAGCTTTAAGGATAGCCCCTACTCTAGTTTTTTGGGGAGGAACATGGAGACTGAGCTAGAGGTCTCCAACCTATGTGTCAAGGGCTCCAGTCCAGCATGTGAACATAGTTTTATCAATGTAAAGCAATGTATCTCCTTGTCCTCTCCAGTGCAGCTGGATTGTTGTTCCATATCTAATGGAGCCCAACAATATAAGCAGAGATGCAGAGGAATGGTTTTGCTTACTGAAAAAAAAAGGGGGGGCTCATTTTGCTTTCACTCATCACTCACCTTGGGCTAACAAATTGAACTTTTAAAAGAAATAAAATAAGTTTGAGATTTTGTTTAGAGAACAAAGAGACTTTCAAATTTCCCATGTTCACAGAGTGCATCTGGGAGGATTCAGTATCAAGTTTTATTCTATGCCTGGAGTAGAAAAGTAAAAAAAAAAAAAAAAGAAAAAAAAAGAAACAGACAAGACAAGACATAACTCAAGCTTCTACCAGTCAGGCAGGTTGAAACAGCATTTACCAAGGGACAAGTATTTGAAAGTCTGAGGCTTTTAAATAAAGCTTTAATCTTTGGGAAAAGAAATCAAGTGGAGCTCTCAAGGTCCAGTCCAAAGGAGAGTCAGGGATATGACATCTTAAAGGAAAAATCACTTGAGACCAGGGAGATGCTTAGTATAGCACTTATCACACACCTTGAAGACTTTAGTTCTGATCTGCAGTACTCACTTTTTTTAGAAAAAAAAAATCCAGAGCATGGTAGCATACTGAGAAAGTAGGCAAAGAGACTAAAGAATTCCCAGTACATGTTGGTCAGTCAGTCTAGCTGATTGACGAGTACTAGATTCAGTGAGAAGACTTGTCCAAAAAAGTTAGGTAAAGAATAATAAAAGAAGATATCCATTTCAACCTTCATATACATATGTGTGTGCACACCACAACACACATATATGTATACTATATACAAATACACACACAAACACACACACATACACAAACAAAATAAACAACACACCGAAGCTTCCTTCCTAAGGCAAAAGGAACCATGAATCAGTGAAAGAAAACTAAGAATGGCTGACTTCACATAGCCAAAGCATGCCCCTTGGAGGCCTGCAAATGTCCTCTGGGTATCCTTTGAAAATCATCAGTGGGTCAGCTAAGAACCGAATTCTCTTTAGAGAAATAAACTTCACAGAGATTCCAAAGACAGAGGTTGACACCAGACTAAATGTGAATGTACCACACAATCTGCTTCATCTAAGAGACTTAATCAAGGCAAAAAGCTCACATTCAAAAACAAAGGGCAGGACTGTCTCCAAGGTCAGCAAGTAATGGCCCCAATATAGCCCCACTCCTGGTTTCAGGATACTCCTGGTTCCTTCAGCATTTAGCAAAAATAAGTAGTAGAAAGACAAGAAAACAACATGTCTGGATTATATTTATCTGAAAGATTTCCATTATTCAAGGAAGTGTTCCTTAAAAGTTCAAGAGGTTCAATTCATTTTTTCTCTCTATCTGTTTCTCTCTCTATCTGTTTCTCTCTCTCTCTGTTTCTCTCTCTCTCTGTTTCTCTCTCTCTGTCTCTCTCTGTCTCTCTCTGTCTCTCTCTGTCTCTCTCTCTCTCTCTCTGTCTCTCTCTCTCTCTCTCTCTCTCTCTCTCTCTCTCTGTCTCTCCTCTCTCTAATTCAGTGTTTCCCTTCCTCTTGTAGGTTTTAGTGAGATGAGGGTTGAAAAGTCATTGAAAAGACTTTTGGAATATTGCCAAGCATTTAGGCCTTGCATGCATAAATCACTCATAAGCAGAGTATTTGCTTTGATGAGTGCCTGAAAAATCTCCAATGAGAAAAACAGGCTATACAATAGAAAGATGAAACCTGACGTCTCCGGGATCTTCCTTTCAGAACCTAGCATCTCAGGCACTCATTGCCTTACTCTGTATCGCTTTCACTGCCTCTAAAATACGGTTAAAGTTAGCAGAGACCTGAGAATTTTCATTAGCACACATCAGTCTACTCATCGGTCTGAAATATGAGGTGCAGACTGAGGAGTGTCCCCACAGGGAGACAAGACTCATGATGATTGTCCCAGGATGTGTCCTAGATTTCCGGCTTCGGAGTTTAACACTCTGATCTCCCCAGATCGTTCTCATCTCTGCATTCTCACACTCACAACACCTCATTTTTATTTATCTCCTTTATTTTGGTCAGGATTTGTTTATTCTTACTAGGTGATGCTGAGGACCTACCAACTGGAACATTCAATGGCTCAGTTTGTCTTGCTTGTCCCTGAGTCACCATATTTACACTGAGCAAACACTTACTTCTTTGCCCTGACTCGCCAGAATGGAATTAAAAGAGAAGGGTAAGGCAAGGGCCAGTTTGATTCAATATGTGCCAGAGTCCAGCAGGCTGCCCTGAGTGATAGACATATGTGTGATACCTCTGCCCAGCTTACTCTACTGCAGCTCTGGCTTCTTGGCTGGTTTCTTCATTCCCTATATCATCTTTCTTATTTCTCAGCCCATCTCCAGAATTTCAAGAATAATCAAACTTCAAAGTTTCTAGTCCACTAATATAGACTGTGTGATAACTCACACTGTATGCTAAAAGTTTTGTTTTGTAACATGGGGAAGAAGACAACCTAAGTACCTAAATGAGACAGTTGGTCTAGGGCTCCATGATGTAAGCAATAGATAACAATGAAGGTGAAGACCTATGTTTCATCCAGTCCTATTCCGTATAAAATCACCCAGCATGTTAAAAAAAAAAAACCGTTCTTATCCATTTGACTTTAAAAGATCTCCAAAGAGTTCTACTATATATGGTCATGTTAGCCTCATTTTACCTGTACTGTATACTTGTGAATTAATGACAATTTTTTTTCATTAAACTATCATTGAGCTTCCACTGAGCCTGTTGTACTGAAGCAGCATAGAGAGGTTCGGATGATACCAGGAAGCACCTCAAAATTCTCACCCTCAGTATTTCCTAACATGTTAAGTGACTCTAGGTAAGTAATCAACCTCACACATCCCCAGCCTTCAGGAAGAAAAACCATGCTGTAGGTTTATTTGTTTATCTATTTTATTATTTTATTTACCTCCTAAAGCTTCGAAATTGCAGAAAGAAATCATAAGTAACGAGTCCAAAAACAGAATATACACTGAATATTGATGCACAGAGCCTTTGAGGATATAAAAGGGGAACACTCATTTATTCAACAAGTATTAGTATATCTCCCATGTTCTAAATACTTGGTACACATTAGAACAATACAGATAGATCTTATATGTGTTGAGGTAATCTTTTAGTGAAAGCTCTTGATCATTAAGGAAGTAAGAATAGAAAGCAATGGGTAAGCTGAGCAGTAGTGGTACACACATTTAAGCCCAGCATTTGCAAGTCAGAGGCAGGTAGAACTCTGAGTTCAAGGCCATCTTGGTCTATAGAGCAAGTGCCAAGATACCCAGAACTGCACAAAGAAATCTTATCTTGAAAAACCAAAAAAGAAAAGGAGGAGGAGGAGGAGAAGAAAGAGAAGAAGAAAATAGCACTTAGATTAAAAACAAATAGTGTGTTATGATGGAGACCAACATGAGTGAAGAAGATTAGTATGGTTTAGTGTGATTAGCCTCAAGAAATACAGAGAAGAAAGCTTTATTTAAACTAAGACATGAAAATTACAAAAATTAGGAAATACGTATGACCAACTATTTCTTTTTTTTTTTTAAATTAGGTATTTTCTTTATTTACATGTTTTCTTTTCCAGTTTCCCCTCCAAAAAACAAACAAACAAACAAACAAAAACAACAAGAACAAACCCCTGTTGCCTCCCCCCTCCCCATGCCTGCCACCCCACCCTCTCCCACTTATTGGCCCTGGCATTCCCCCTACATCGGGGCACAGAACCTTCACAGGGCTGAGGTCCTCTCCTTCTATTGATGATCGAATTTGCAATCCTCTACTATACTCATGCTGCCAGAACAATCAGTCCCACCATGTATAGTCCTTGTTTGGTGGTTGGGTCCCTGGGAGCTCGGAGAATACTAGTTAGTTCATACTGTTGTTCCTCCTAAGGGGCTGGAAACCCTTCAGCTCCATAGGTCTTTTCTCTAACTCCTTCATTGAGGACCCTGTACTTAGTTCAATGGATGGCTGTGAGCCTCTACATCTGTATTAGTCAGGTATTGTCAGAGCCTCTCAGGACATAGCTATATTTAGGCCGGCTTGTCCTTTCTTCAGTCTCTATTCCATAGTTAATCTCTGCAACTCCTTCCGTGGGTATTTTGTTCCCCCTTTTAGGAAGGAATGAAATGTCCACTTTTTGGTCTTCTTTCTTCTTGAGTTTCTTGTGGTTTATGGGTTGTTCTTCCTGTATTCCAAACTTCTGGGCTAATAACCACTTATCAGAGAGTGCATACCATGTGCGTTCTTTTGCAATTGGGTTACCTCAGTCAGGATGATACTCTCCAGATTCATCCATTTCCCTAAGAATTTCGTAAATTCATTGTTTTTAATAGCTGAGTAGTACTCCATTGTGTAGATGTACTACAATTTCTGTATCCATTCCTCTGTTGGGGGACATCTGGCTTGTTTTCAGTTTCTGGCTATTATAAATAAGGCTGCTATGAACATGGTGGAGCATATATCCTTATTACATGTTAGAGCATCTTCTGGGTATATGCCCAGGAGTAGTATAGCTGGGTCCTCCGGTAGAACTATATCCAACTTCTGGAGGAACCGCCACACTGATTTCCAGAGTGATGTATCAGTTTGCCATCCCACCAGCAATGAACTTGTGCTCCTCTTTCTCCACAACTTCTCCAGCATCTGCTGTCACCTGAGTCTTTTATCCTAGCCAATCTGACTGGTGTGAGGTGGAATATCAAAGTTTTTTTTATTTGCATTTCCCTGATTGTAGAGAGCCACGCCCGAGCTGGCTACAAGATGGCGCTGGCATCCGGTGTCTTCTCCCTGTAACAAGTACTCTGCGCATGTGCTAAGGGCCAGAGCGTGCCAAGTCACAGCCTATCCCGGGGCGTCTCATGAGGTAATAAGCAAACAGCCAATCAGAGGTGAACATGCCACTCCAGGGCATATATAAGCAGTGCCTTTTCGGGGCTTGGGGTCCTCCTCCTCTTAAAGATGTAATAAACGTTTGTTGCAGAAGGATCCTGGTGTCCGCGTGCATTCTTGCTGGCAAGACGATTGCGCGCTGTTCACACCTGATGACTAAGGATATTGAATATTCCTTTAGGTGCTTCTCAGTCATTTGGTGTTCATCAGTTGAGAATTCTATGTTTAGCCCTGTACCCCATTTTTTTAAAAGATTTATTTATTATTATAGATGAGTACACAGAAGAGGGTATCAGATTTTATTATGGGTGGTTGTCAGCCACTATGTAGTTGCTGGAATTTGAACTCAAGACCTTCGGAAGAGCAGTCAATGCTCTCACCCGCTGAGCCATCTCACCAGCCCCCCCGTACCCCATTTTTAATAGGGTTATTTGGTTCTCTGGAGTCTAACTTCTTGAGTTCTTTGTATACATTGGATATTAGCCCTCTATCAGATATAGGGTTGATAAAGATCTTTTCCCAATTTGTTGGTTGCCGTTTTGTCCTACTGACCGTGTCTTTTGCCTTACAGAAGCTTTGCAACTTTATGAGGTCCCGTTTGTCAATTCTTGCTCTTAGAGCAGAATCTATTGGCGTTCTCTTAAGGAAATTTCCACTGTGCCTATTTGCTTGAGGTTCTTCCTGACTTTCTTTTCTATTAGTGTCAATGTGTCTGGTTTGATGTGGAGGTCCCTGATCCACTTGGACTTGAGCTTTGTACAAGGAGAAAGAAATGGATCAATTTGCATTTTCCTACATGTTAACCTCCAATTGAGGCAGCACCATCTGTTGAAAATGCTCTCTTTTTTCCACTGTGTGGTTTTAGCTCCTTTGTTAAAGATCAAGTGACCATAGGTGCATGGTTTCGTTTCTGGGTCTTCAGTTCTGTTCCATTGATCTACCTGCCACTGTACCAATACCACGCAGTTTTTATCATAATTGCAAGGTAGTACAGCTTAAGGTATGGGATGGTGATTCTACCAGAGGTTCTTTTATTATTGAGAATAATTTTGGCTATTGTGGGTTTTTTGTTGCTCCAGATGAATTTGTCAATTGTTCTTTCTAAGTCTGTCAAGAATTGAGTTGGAATTTTGATGGGGATTGCATTGAATCTGTAGATTGCCTTTGGGAAGATGGCCATTTTTACTATATTAATCCTGCCAATCCATGAGCATAGGAGATCTTTCCATCTACTGAGATCTTCAATTTCCTTCAGAGACTTGAAGTTATTGTCAAACAGATATTTTACTTGCTTAGTTAGGGTCACACCAAGGTATTTTATATTATTTGTAACTATTGTAAAGGGTGTTGTTTCCCTAATTTCTTTCTCTGCCTGTTTATCCTTTGTGTAGAGGAAGGCCTCTGATTTGCTTGAGATAATTTTATATCCAGCTACTTTGCTGAAGTTGTTTATCATGCTTAGGAGCTCCCTGGGGGAATTTTTGGGGTCACTTATGTATACTATCATATAATCAGCAAATAGTGATAATTTGACTTCTTCCTTTCCAATTCGTATCCCTTTGATCTCATTTTGTGGCCTAATTGCTCTGGCTAGGACTTCAAGTACAATATTGAATAGGTAAGGAGAGAGTAGGCAGCCTTGTCTAGTCCCTGATTTTAGTGGGATTGCTTCAAGTTTCTCTCCATTTAGTTTTATGTTGGCTACTGGTTTTCTGTATATTTCTTTTACTATGTTTAAGTATGGGCCTTGAATTCTTGATCTTTCCAAGACTTTTATCAGGAAGGGATGTTGGATTTTGTCAAGTGCTTTCTCAGAATCTAGTGAGATGATAATATGGTTTTTTTCTTTGAGTTTGTTTATGTAATGAATTATGTTGATGGATTTCTGTATATTGAACTATCCCTGAATCCCTGGGATGAACCCTACTTGATCATGGTGGATGATTGTTTTGATGTGTTCTTTGATTCGGTTTACAAGAATTTTATTGAGTATTTTTGCATCGATATTCATAAGGGAAATTGATCTGAAGTTTTCTTTCTTCATTAGTTCTCTATGTAGTTGAGGTATAAGAGTAATTGTGGCTTCATACAAAAATTGTGTAGAGTATCTTCTTTTTCTATTTTTTGAATAGTCTGAGGAGTATTGGTATTAGGTCTTCTTTGAAGGTCTGACAAAACTCTGCAGTAAACTCATCTGGTCCTGTGCTTTTTTTGGTTGGGAGACTATTTATGACTGTTTCTATTTCATTAGCAGATGTGGGACTGTTTCAATCATTTATCTGAACTTGATTTAACTTTGGTACCTGGTGTCTGTCTAGAAAATTGTCCACTTCATCTAGGTTTTCCAGTTTTGTTGAGTATAGAATTTTGTAGTAGGACCTCATTTTTTTTATTTCCTCAGTATGTGTTGTTATGTCTCCCTTTTCATTTCTGATCTTGTTAATTAGAAGACTATCTCTGTGCCCTCTAGTAGGTCTGGCTAAGGGTTTATCTATTTTGCTGATTTTCTCAAAGAACCAGCTCCTGGCTTGGTTGATTCTTTGTATAGTTCTTTTTATTTCTGTTTGGTTGATTTCAGCCCTGAGTTTGATTATTTCCTGCCTTTGACTCCTCTATTTGTTCTAGCGCTTTCAGGTGTGCTGTCAAAATGCTGGAGTATGTTCTCTCCAGTTTCTATTTGGAAGCACTTAAAGCTATAAGTTTTCCTCTTAGGACTGCTTTCATTCTGTCTCATAAGTTTGAGTATGTTGTGGCTTCATTTTCATTAAACTCTTGAAAGTCTTTAATTTCTTTATTTATTTCTCCTGTTCCCAGGTTATCATTGTGTGGGGTGTTGTTAAGCTTCCAAATGTATGTGGGCATTCTATTGTCTATGTTGTTATTGAGGAACAGCCTTAGTCCATAGTGATCTGATAGGATACAAGGAATTATTTTAATCTTCTTGTATCTGTTGAGGCCTGATTTGTGACCAATTATATGGTCAATTTTGGAGAAGGTACCATGAGGTGCTGAGAAGAAGGTATATCCTTTTGTTTTAGGATAAAAGTTCTATAGATATCTGTTAAATCCATCTGTTTCATAACTTCTCTTAGTCTCACTGTGACCTTGTTTAGTTTCTGTTTCCATAATCTATCCATTGCAGAGAGTGGGGTGTTGAAATCTCCCACTACTATTATGTGCAGTGTAAAGTGTGCTTTGAGATTTAGTAAAGTCTCTTTTATGAATGTAGATGCCATTGCATTTGGAGCATAGAGGTTCAGAATTGAGAGTTCATCTTGGTGGATCATACCTTTGATGAATATGAAGTGTCCCTCCTTATCTTTTTTGATAACTTTACGGTGAAAGTCAATTTTATTCGATATTAGAATGGCTACTCCAGCTTTTTTGGGGGGACCATTAGCTTGGAGAATTATTTTCCACCCCTTTATTCTGAGGTAGTGTCTGTCTTTGTCCTTGAGGTGGGTTTCCTGTATACAGCAAAATGTTGGGTCCTGTTTATGTACCCAATCTGATATTTTATGTCTTTTTATTGGAGAATTGAGTCCATTGATATTAATAGATATTACTGAAAAGTAATTGTTGCTTCCTGTTACTTTTGTTGTTAGAGCTGGAATTCCATTCATGTGGCTATCTTCTTTTAGTTTTGTTGGAAGATTACATTTTTGCTTTTTCAGGGATGTAGTTCCCCTCCTTCTGTTGGAGTTTTCCATTTATTACCCTTTGAAGGGCTGGATTTGTGGAAATATATTGTGTGAATTTGGTTTTGTCATGGAATACTTTGGTTTCTCCATCTATGGTGATTGAGAGTTTGGCTGGGTATAGTAGTCTAGGCTGGCATTTGTGTTCTCTTAGGGTCTGTATGACATCTGCCCAAGATCTACCAGCTTTCATAGTGTCTGTTGAGAAATCTGGTGTAATTCTGATAGGCCTGCCTTTATATGTTACTTGACCTTTTTTCCCTTACTGCTTTTAGTATTCTTTCTTTGTTTTGTGCATTTGTTGTTTTGACTATTATATGGCGGGAGGAATTTCTTTTCTGGTCCAGACTATTTGGAGTTCTACAGGCTTCTTGTATGTTCATGGGCATCTCTTTCTTTAGGTTAGGGAAGTTTTCTTCTATAATTTTGTTGAAGATATTTACTGGCCCTTTAAGTTGTAAGTCTTCACTCTCTTCTATACCTATTATCCTTAGGTTTGGTCTTCTCATTGTGTCCTGGATTTCCTGGATGTTTTGGGTTAGGATCTTTTTACATTTTGTATTTTCTTTGACTGTTGTGTCAATGTTGTCTATGTTATCTTCTGCCCCTGAGATTCTCTCTTCTATCTCTTGTATTCTGTTGGTGATGCTTGCATCTATGTTTCCTGACTTCTTTCCTAAGATTTCTAACTCCAGAGTTGTCTCTTTTTGTGATTTCTTTATTGTTTCTACTTCCATTTTTAGGTCCTGGATTGTTTTACTCAATTCCTTCACCTGTTTGTTTGTGTTTTCCTGCAATTCCTTAAGGGATTATTGAGTTTGCTCTTTAAGTGCTTTTATTTGTTTACTCATGATCTCCTGTAATTCTTTATGGGATTTTTTTGTTTCCTCTTAAGGGCTTGTACCTCTTTATCTGTGTTCTCCTGTATTTCTTTAAGGGTGTTATTCATGTCCTTCTTAAGTTCCTCTGTCAGCATCGTGAGATATGATTTATGATCCAAATCTTGCTTTTCTGGTGTTTTGGGATATCCAGGACTTGCTGTTTTGGGAGTACTAGGTTCTGATAAAGCCAATCAGTCTTGGTTTCTATTTGTAGGATTCTTGCATTTGCCTTTCACCATCTCTTGATCTCTGGTGTTAGATGTTCTTGGTGTCCCTGACTAGAGCTTGTCCTGTCCCTGCAGCCCTGGGACTCCAGGCTTGTCCCTCCTTAGAAAGTCACTGAGTCTCTGGGTTAGAGCATTCCCTGGAGGCAGGTCCTCCACTTGCAGTGAGGGTGCAGAGATGGTCACTGATCCTGCTCTGTCACTTGGAAGCTGAGAGGATCCTGTCCCTGCCGCCCTGCAACTCTTGGGGCCTGTGCCTCCAGGCTGGTCCCGCCTTCAAAAATGACCAACTATTTCTATCTGGTAGAACACAAGTACCACTTCAAGTCTTCATGATATGGCACGTTCAGCATACATGTTTAGACACTAAGTTAATTCCAATCATTTAGACCAAATAAACAAACAAACAAAAAACTTTGCAAAACTGTGAATATCTGAATTCCTTTAACCAAGTAATATTCATTTTAATTTAGTAATGAAACAGTTTCTCTAAATCTTTCTTAAAACTTACCTTTTATATGGAGCCTCATATTATAATCCACATGAAATAAGCATTTATCATCTACTCACTTTTACAATACTTATTTGAGTGTCATCACTAAACAGAAAACTGTAGTGTTTTTTCCATAAAAGCAATAATGCAAGAATGTGGAATAAGATCCACATATTTAATGCAGTGTGCTTTTTTTTAGAGGTCAACCATATTGAGAAAGATTTCCCCTCACAAAGAAAATTAGTCATACTCATCATAAAAAAAAAAATTGTGGAGTTAAAAGCAAGTTCTATCCCACAGTTATAAATTTCTAATTAATGACACATTCTCATTTTTACAATAGATAGATGAATAGACATATGATAGATATATATGTAGATAGATAGATATTGGAGATAGTGATCACATTCTAGATAGATAGATGGATAGATAGATACACAGATAGATTATAGATAGATAATATATATTCATACAGAGTTTGAAAAAGATATAGTGATCACATGCTAGATGAATAAATATATGATAGATGATATGTAGATATATGATAGATAAATAGATGATGGATAGATAGATAGATAGATAGATAGATAGATAGATAGATTGATAGAGTGATCACATACTAGATGAATGGACAGATGATAAGTAGGTAGGTAGATAGGCAGGTAGGTAGATAGATAGACAGACAGACAGACAGACAGACATGTAGCAGTAAATTGTTAAATTGCTCTGTGGTTCCCTGTGGGTAGTCATGCTTCTCACCAACTGCCAGATTTCTCTGAACTCTCAAATGAAAACACACACACACACACACACACACACACACACACACACATACACGCACTTTATATTTTGATATGCTTTAACTAGCTCGATGACAGAGCCACTCATGAACCTCTATGTAGCTAATACACTCCCCTCCTATATTCCCAAGTTAATACTTGCTAAATCTATATTTCATCTCAGCTACCCCAAACCCAAGTAGGGAAGTGGCACCTATGGCTACTTCCCTGACTCTTACATGACTAAATGCTTTCTCCCTGCAGCTCTTAAATCTCATCTCTCTGCTTCCCCATCATGATGATTCTCCTCTGTCTTTCTCCTTTCATCCCTTGTCTTAGAAATCTAAAAGTCCTACCTTCATTGTTATTAATTGTCCAACCATTGGTTGTTATTGACCAATAAACAACCTTCTGGAGCCGGAAACCCTCAGCCTCTGGACACGTAGATTTCCATGTGATTTTGGGAGCTGAATTAAGACAAAGCATTAGAACTAATCCCCAACACAAACAGATAGAGTGATCACATGCTACTATACGTGTAGAATAGAACCAAGGGGCCAGAGTTACATGAAAACTTTATCTGTGCCTAGTACTAGTATGGTGATGTGGTTATACTGATAATGTCTTCAAACATTACTTCCTACATCTTAAATATTAGAATTAGAACCCTTGCCTTGTCAATTGTAATGATATTTGAACCAAGGTAAAGTCCATACCATGATGGCAATGAGGTACAGCATGCTGTCACAGGTATTTAATCAATGTTACTTCTTTGATCTCTGCCCTGTTCAATCTTTTCCTATATAAGGAGTGAAAGTGAGATCAGATCTTAGATTTGTTCAAATGTTTCACTAGATGCTCCCAGGTTCGAATAGCATCAGCCTGTCAGGATGCATCTGCTATGTTTGTAATTCAGGGAGCAAATTGATTTGTGAAAGCACTCAGGGCCTGCTCTGTCCATGTCAGATAAGCTCTGAGCATTAATTATGCACCAATATTGATGTTTTTGTCTGACAAGGTCTAATGTCACCATATTCAAATCTTGCTGCTGCCTCGTTAGAAAACCCTTCAAAATGTGGCCTTGGAAAAGACAGCAAGTGTCACCTGTAATATGTGAAGTATCCCAGAATTGAAACCCACAATTAGAATTAAAGACAATACATGTCCTCGTCCTGAGCCCTGAAGAAAATAAGCAATTCATGAAAGCAGACTGTGCTATGGCCCCTTCAAACACGGCTGGAAAGATGTCATCCTACCCTTTTGGTGAGCTGGATATATGATGCAGTTTGAATGCAATGCATTTGCCATGTACTCAGATCTGATACTGCAATGTATTAGGAAATCTATGCCTTTACTAATTAGTATAATCCTCCATGAATATCCATCCAGGTCTGGCTGATTTCACAGATTCCTGAAGAATTAGGATCAATTTCCATTTCCTGTTTTTGCACTGAAAGGGTTCTTAGTGTCATGCAAATGACAGTGACTTTGACTTAAACTAAGTCAACCTCCATCCAAGGTTCCTATCAGATGAGTTTAATTTATTCAACAAATTTGTCCTCTGCTTACATTCCAGGCAATGTCATAGATGTGGTACTTCCTGTTGTGGTAAATATTATTTAGAGGTCTCTACACCAACTTAAATCATTTAGTTCCCAAATACAACACACAAAACCTTTACATTCATAAAAAGCCTTAAAGCATTTAAAGCTATTATGCTATTTTGTCTACTTCCCTGTCAATAACCAAGAGATATCACTTACCATATTCCAAGTGGGCTGCTCCTACTCCAACAGGCCAGCCTTCATCATCATGTGCTCATGTTCCACCTACCTCATGGTGAATTCTTTCTTCTTCCTGTCTCCTCTTCTAGCATAGTCTCTACTGAGACCCAAAGCCTATGAACTCTTACTCCTCACATGCCCAGCCCAGGGTGTAGGTGTCTTTATTAATCAACTATGATAACTTGGGGTGCAAGGTTTACACTACGTATATGTGAGGATCTGCTCATGAAGATCTGCTTGTCTTGGAGCCACCAGATCTTGCCATTTGAATACATAGCAACATTAGACCAGCTCACTACAATTCCCAGCTATCAGGGATGCTCTGGTGGGGTACTTATTGGCAGCTCTGAGATATTCTGATTTTCAGGAATTGAACTTAAATGGTATTTTAAGGTAGAGTTAGTAAGCAGAACACTTCTTTTCCATGAGTTTAGGACTTCCATTAATTTAAAGGAGTTTCCTAATTCTATCTCAAGAAACTCCTGAGAAACCAGCTCAAGAGTTCTGAATATAATTAACGTTGATTTTTAGCTACACTGGGTTTTCGTGATTTCAGAGAAATAACATGACTCTTGGGGAGATGATTATTCTGTATTTTCTGAATAAAAATATAATAAGAGGGTTGAAAGTGCCCACTTGCTCACTTGATAAAAAGAAAAAGACTCTCAATACTGGAAACAAATAGTTAATGTTAGTGACGCTTTAGTTACCTCGAAAAAAATAGATGAGGGATATTTTAGCACATTCCACGATATTGTCAACATTGTTGAGCATGTACCTTGTCCAGGGAACTATATAGTATTTGGAGATTATGAACAACAAGGAACATGACAGTACTATTCAAGGAATTCACAGAAGGGACATAAATCAAGCCCATGTAGTATAGGGCTTAAAATGGATAGCTTTGGGGAATGAAAGCCAAAAGTTTACATAGACAAGAATTAGACATCTTCAGATGCTTTAGTCATTTCCTGTCATTTTGAGATACAACTAAAACTCTGTTTATTTGGGCATCCATATCTGAATGAAAGAATTTGAAAGAATTGTTTAGAAGGATTATTTAAAATTTTACAGTGAAGTGTCCTGAAAATAGTGGTGTCCAAATGGAAGTAATGTGATATATTATTTACATTTTCTATAAATTTGAGAAAGCTGAGAATAATGATGAATGCAGTAATATCTACCCTTCCTTGCTTATTTACTTCATGAGGATCTACTCAAAGGTGGTTATGAACACTAAAACTAGACATATGAATATTAAAATTAGACAAAGGAGGTAGATGATATTCTTTTATTTTAAAATAAGAGCATAGAGGTGCAGTATGTTGATTAATTTTTAAAGCATCATAAGAAGTGACAAAGACCTGATATGAACTGGAAGTTTGATTGAGAAGCCACTCTGGTATTTTGAACACTTCAATATTTTGAATTAAAATTCACCAGGTCAAGCACTTTCAACTGTAATGATGGATAATCTATAGTTGCTACTTTGAACTGTTAATATTTTACAGAAGTGAGGTCATCTTCAAGGCCAGGCTCTCTCTCACCCCTCAACTTGCTGATACCAAAGAGTAGTTCTGATGTAGGGAGAGAGATATTTAATGTAGCTTTATAGCCTTCTACTGTGAGCTCTAATCTCATTTTTATCAGAAAAGGTTTTCCTTGAGAGAACAAGTTGGTCACTAATTATTAATAAAATAATACCTCAAACCTTAGTCTTTTCTGATATAGGCAAAAAGTACTGTTAGTTGGGAGCCACAGAGAAAGGAAGACAGAAGAGTCTAGCAGTCCTACGTATTTCTATGTTCCTTGCTGAAACTCCATGCCAGTTGACCAACATCTTGTCTCCAGCAATGTTATATGTTAGGCATTTTAAATCTATTATCTCTAACAAACCTCACAAGCGGCCTATAGTAGATACTCAATCCATATTGCTTCTTTTGTTGTCCTTAATTTGTTTAATCTTCCATTCTTGGCTTATTCAAACTATAGGAAAATACACTATTACTGCCATTTCATCTATGAGATAAATTAGACTGTAGAGACAAAATTGGTCACTTCATGATTCAAACTTCACATTATTTGATACAGAACATTTTATTCTTTTAGGTAAACAAACAGAAAGTACCAGCATTACCTTCATTCTTTCATTTTCCTACCCATCCTACTCTGTCCTGTTCCTTTCATTTTGCCTTTCTGCATTGTTCTAAAAATCACATAAGATGTTTTATAATGGCACTTTGCTTACATTTCTAGGGCTGGGATACATCTGTATTGAATAAAATAATGGAAGCTAACATCTACTGGGTACTTACTATATATCGGGCTCAAGGGCAATAATTTTACATGTATTATTTATTTCCTTATTTCCATACAACAAATTTGTAAGGAATGTTCAAATAAAATTAAAACAAAGTAAAAAGCAAATTAACAAAGAAGAGTCCAAAGTGGCAAATAGCCTTCCTACAATTACACAGAAAACACCAAAATTCAAACTCAGTGAGCCTCCTCAAGAAGTCATCTGTGAAACACAAGAATTGTTCCTATCCAGTTGTGCCAGCTGGGAACTCCTTCCATGTGTATTTCTTCATCACAATCTGTGCAAGACTTTTCTCTCTATTGAAGTCTGTATAAATTCCAATGTTGTTGAGAGATGTTGATGACTTACAAAATATGGAGTGACCATTCATAAAAAGAGATACAAGTCTTTTACCTGCAAACTCTATTCCTACATGCTTACTGTGAGTTCTATCTCCCAACCTCCTTCCAATAAGCACTCCTGCTTCTCTTGATGCTGTCTCCCTGGGTCTTTAATACAGCTAAAGTCAACATTACCCCACTTTATTAGTCTTTTCTTTGTCACATTAGCAAGAAAGGCATAGAATAGGAAGAGTTATTTTGTAGATGCTCCCCATAGACTCAAGATGCTTTTAATGAGTAGATATCAATTCCAAAGAAGTATATAGATTTTATAACATAATAATAATTGTTAAGGTAATAGAAAAGGGGACTGAGTAATAGATCAGCCAATGAAGTGCTTGCCTTAAAAACATGAAGACCTGAGTATGATCCCTCAAAACCCATATAAATAATAAAATTTAGATAGGTAGTGTGGTGGCAAATCTTTGTCATAATAGTACTAAAAGGTATACAAGAATTGGTCACCTAAGGTTCAGTACACATCCAGATTAGACTATTTGGTAAGCTTCAGACCAGTAAAAGCTTTGTCCAAAACAAAAACAAACAAAAAACAAGAACAAATAAATGGGAACCACTTATGACTAATAACAAATGAGGTTTTCTTCTGGGCTCCACATACACTTCCATGTACTTGCATCTACACATGCATGCAACACATACACACACACACACACACACACACACACACACACACACACACCTGAGCAAACATAATAGTAATGATTTAGCAATAAATGAAAACTTGCTAACACTCAGTTTTCTTTTTCCATTTTATATAGTCTAGAAGCCCCACCTCAGAGAATGGTGATGCCCAAAGTAGGCAGATCTTCAACTCTACTTCTAGTGAACACCTTTTTTCCATCTTGACAATATCTCAATTATGACAAAATGTTGTGGCCTCTTCCTTCCAAAGCTCTAAGCCTCCTCATCAGTCTGCCTTGGAGATATTAGGATTACTCCTGTCATACACTACTTCTATTTATAGTGGTCACTATAAAAGACCAGGATACTTGCAATTCTCCACTCATAAGCAGACTCTTATCCCTGTGCTGCTCTGTTTATCTCTAAATTCCATTCCTTTCCTCAACTCTCCCATTACTTTCTAGGTACCTTAAGCACATCAGGGTATCTCATTAGAATGGTCCGCTACATCTCAGCTACTTACCTCAAGATCTTTTGGGACTGTCATAATTTCCATAAAATCTAGAAAAGTTCTTGGGAACTTTCTTCTTCAAGAACCCTGATTGCCATTGTGCTTAAAGGAACAAAGAATTCAACTTTTAGTACTGAGCTACTTTGGAGCATTTATTGATGACCTCATTTCTAATAGAAGTTATTGGTTTTGTGGTAGGTACGTACACAGGAGCCAAAAGAAAATTATTTCCATTAAGTTTCCACTCCTCTACTGTAAACAGATTAACCAGTCAGTCCCTTAACCAATCCAAAACTCTGAAGTATATAATGGGTATAATAGTGTTTGTCTAATATGTTACTGTAAGAATATCTACTTATTCAGCACTTTTTCTAGAGCATTCTACTCAGCTATTAATATATGCATACTAGAACCAAAGTTTATATTATTATCTTATATGCACTGGTTCACACACTCAAGTATATCTATCTAAACTGTGCAATTTAAATATTTTACTCTATTCATTGAAACATTTCCACAATATAATTAATAATATTTTCAACTACCTCAAAAGAAACTCTCTATATATTATCAAACATTGTCCCTCAACATTTTCCCCAGCTGCAAACAGCTATTAATCTACTTTCTGTCTCTACAGTTTTGTCTAATTCCAGGCATTAGAGATAAGTAGACTAAAGAATCCTGTGGCTTTCTGTAGTTGGCTTCTTTCAGCCAGCACAATGCTTAAAATGCTTATTTATCTTATAACGTGTCTTGATGCCTCATTTATTTTATTGCTAGATAATATCCCACTTGAGAAATATATCATGCTTTATTTGTACATCCATCAGTCTATGCACATTTAGGTTATATACACATTTTTGCTAATATAAATAATTTTTTGAATCTTAGTCATTTTTATATGTTTATGTTTTTATTTCTCTTGAATGCATACTTGAGATACATAGTAAAGTTATATTTAACAAATATATTTATATTTATATTTATATTTATATTTATATTTATATTTAAGAAATTCCTAAAGAACTTTCCAAAACAGATACACCTTTTTATATTCCAACCAGTGACAAATGCAGATTCCATTTCTCTATATTAACTCCAACATTACGTGTATCTATCATTTTGTTGTACCTATCTTGCTTCTAACTCATTGTTGTTTTGGTTTGCATTTACTTGATAACTGATGATACGGAATAATATTCCTAACTTTTTGAACTTGATGAATATAGCTGTTCCTTACAATGATCTATATTATCATGACATCTCTGTAGCCTTAGCTCTGAGTTCCTTGACATTCTTCAAAGTCCATGTACTTTACTTCACCCCAGTCATAAATGCCACACACACACACACACACACACACACACACACACACGTACATATACACAGGCACACAAATACATTCCTTGATTATCAAAAATAACAACAACAACCCTTTATTTTCTCAGTTTAAAAATCCCCCTTTCCTATAACCACCTTCTTCCTTTCTAGTTCACAGTGCCTGGTTGCAAGGCACTAAAATTCTTTATCCCATGGTGACCTGCACTTCATCTATCCACCAAAATGCTTTTTCTTTTTCTTTTTTTTTTTTTTTTTGTGCTTTTCTATCTCACTTTCTGTCACAGATAGCTTGATGCATGTAGTCTACAGATAAAATTCTCTTTCTACCTCTATCTTACTTAATCACACTTGCTATGCAAAATTACAAACCTAACCAGATTAATCTTCCTCCTTACCTCACTTTTACCCACAAGCTTAAAAGGAGACAGATAGGGTTAGAAAAATGCCATAGTGGTTAAGGGTATTGTTGCCAAAGTCCTGAGTTCAGTTGTTAACATCTGTATGTTGGCTTTTGGCTCTCACCCTCTGTAACTCCAGTTCCAGAGGACCCAATACCCTTTTCTCGTGTTCTTGCTTCCACCACACATGTAATACATAAAGCCAATTTAAGAGTGCATGCACATATAAACACATATACACTTACACACAGGAGTGCGTACACACACACACACACACACACATATACATATAAATATGTGTATATATATATATGCCCCCACACACACAAGTGAGTAATGACTCTTAAATATAAGTAAAAAGAGAGTCAGGAACATATAGAACTCTACTGTCTTGCAAACTCAAAGCTCAGAAACAGTTATGAACCCCTGGTATAATTATCTACTCAAGTCACCCTTCCATTTCTCTTCTAAATGGCTCATAAGCATCTCTTTCTCTTCATATATCAACATATCTTTCCCCATTCTCAGAGTCAGAGGTTTTCTATGTCAAGATGAAAATACCCATGAGAAGGTATCCATTTGTTTCATGATAACAAGATTTCTGTCCACTTCTGCCTCTGCCTCTGCCTTTGCCTCTGCCTCTGCCTCTGCCTCTGCCTCTGCCTCTTCCTCTTCCTCTGCCTCTTCCTCTTCTTTTCCGCTTCCTCCTCCTCCTCCTCCTCCCCCTCCTCCTCCTCACATTCCCAGGAGCATAGCCTTAATAATAGTACCATTTTCTCTTCCACTATTAAATATTTCTTCTGTACTGGGTCATTCTCATTAAGAAACCAGTATATTGTAATATATTGTCTCTTTGATTATAGACTTATTCAGTTTCCCTTTGATGCAGACATCCTTGAGAGAATTAACTGATTTCAATATGTGTGGTCTTTTTATCATCCCTCCATAATCCATTCTATAAGCAAGACTTGGGATCTTTTCCCCCACTCTTTTACCAAAACTGTACTTGTAAATGCTAGCACCATTTCTCTAGTCTTCATGTTACTAAGACTAAAAGTAAATTCTTAGTATTTATCTTAAATAAATTCTCTTTCCTGAAATACTTGAATCAAGAATCTCACCTCTTTTTTTCTCCTTCTAAATTTCTTAAATCTTAAATCCTTTAACCAAGTCTCTTTCTTCCCCTTGTCTTCCCAGTAGCAGTGTGTCCAGTATTCTGCCCTTGGGTTTTTTCATTTTTTTTCCAGATATATTTTCACTATACACAAGCTCTCTCACATAATGGAGTGGCTGCCAAACCACTGACTATTACTCAGATTTCCAGTTTATTAGGCTTATCTGGTTATTTCACTGAAAATCATCAGTTCTAGTCACTGACAGATGGATTAGATGATGATGTCCCATGAGAAAGATACAAATCTACATCGGTCAAGCATTGCAGATCTAAGGAGGAAGTTTACCACTAAGAAGTCTAAACAAATAGAGAGTCTAAACAAAACCCTGGGAAAAACTTCAAAGACCAGTTGGCCAACTTTTGGAAGCTTTGCAGGAGGAGAAGAAAGGAAACTAATACTTAAGACATAGGTGTCTAGGTCACGTACAATACTGGTTGTTTACTACACATCACCTTCAACTTTACCATGGGCAATTACAAGAGGAGGCTAGGCCTATGTAACTCCTGAGACTGCAGACATAAGACAAGGAAAAGACAATGTTGAATTTTTCAGAACACACACATTAAGGCCAACAGAAGAGAGACAATGGATCTGTAGAAGGGAGGAGAGTGGACATACTGGTGTGAATTGAGCATGTAGTCCTGGCGAGTGAGTTCACAGGATGTTTAGTCTTATTATCTTGGGAGGAAGTGAAAGAGTTCTTCTAGCCAGTATTCAGAGAAACATCTTTTCCATTTTTATTTTATTTTATCTTCTTAATTCAGGGTAAACAAAGCCTATACAAATCTTGGGAAGTGGGTCGAAGTTTTTGAGGTGAGTATACATTTCTTCATTGGTTGGGGCAGAGATGCTGGAAATGCTTCATTTACATGAATTAATTTCAGGCGCTTAAACCTGTAATTTGGCCATGAGGCTTTGTGACTGCCTTACAAAGGACAGAGGGTGGAGTTGCTCTGGACTATGTGCCCTGGGGCATATAGGCTGGAACAAGGAAGGAGCAATCCTTATTCCTGTGGGTCTCAAGGGGATATGTTGGGGGTTTTGGACAAGTCTCAACCTTCTTCTTGATCCAGGCAAGTTCTTAATCACATGCCTCACGTGCCCCACAGAAACCAGTCATCAGTCCTGGAAGCAGGTCATGTGTCAGAAATCCAGTTGAGGATGCCTCCAAGTTTCCTAGCCTACCCCATTTTAAAATGGATCTCAGAACTGCCTCCAGATGAGGGCCTATGGTAGCCTCTGTACACTTTGGAGGGAGATGTGGATGAGTAGCCTTGAACACATGGCATAGAGGAGTAGAACCAGACTGATTATAATGCGTGTTACCCACTGTCAGCCTGAGATGTGTTTGTGCCCTCAGGGTGTCCAGGCACCATTGCACACTGGGCCTATATCCAATGCTACAAGAAACACAAGCTCAGGGTGGGTTTGCAAGGTCTCACTCAGACTGCTTTAGTGTCAGATAGAAACAGCCTCCCTGCCACCCCCTCACCCCTACCCCCACAGGCTTTCAGTGAAACAGCTCTCCTTTATTGGGAGTGCCAAGAACTACACAAACCTTTTGGAGTGGGTGGGAGTTTGTGGGGTAAGTGTATATTATTGGCTGATGCCGAGGTGCTTGGAATGCTTCATTTACATGAAGAGGAATTCCAGGTGTTTGGTGGACTTGTCCTTAGACAGAGAGGAAGTTAAACCTGCAATTTGACCACCAGGTTATGTGACTACCTCAAAGGTGGCAGAGGTTGGGGTTGCACAGGCTTTGTGAGCAGGGACATGCAGTCCCAGAGCGAGGAGGGAACAGTTCTACTCCTGGTCCCAGGAACGAGGTCGATCTCACTCTAGCCCTGGGCTAGTTCCCCCAGCCACATGGCTTTCTGATCGCACAACTCACCGAGACTTTCCCCTTATTTATACTCTGATTGGCATCAATGACCAGATTAAATCAGAGAATAGTGGTACTTCCTCCCATAGAGCACTTGTTTTGTAGTCACTGCACTTGTATTAGAAACGTCCATCGAAAGTGATGAAATGTCAGTTTAAAACTGACTTTTGATCAAGAATATTGATTTTAACAGCTTGAGTAGTATATAATTCCACTTAACTTGTACACACAGGTCAATTGGATGGTTTTTATGCAGTTATAGATACATACAACCGTCACCACAATTTCAGAAGTTCTTCATCACCTCCCAAGAGTCATGTATTCTTTAGCCATTAATGTATGTCTTCCTATTTCTCTGAGCAAACACTCATCTATTCTGTCTCTAGAGAATTTCCCTGTTGTGAAATTTTCCTATTGTAGAGAGCTGTCTGAACCGCGCCCTAAGATGATGCGGCTTCCGCTCCTTGCTGGAGCGCTAGAGTGATAAACAACCCCCGTTTGGCAACCTATCTGCATGAACCAAGTGGCCTACTGAGATAGGCTCAGGATGGGCTTTTAAGTGCCTGGGGTGTTGCCCTTGGAGTCAGAAGTCAGAAGAATGTTCAAGGTTCCTGAATAAACTGGTTTAAGAGGAGCTCTCGGGTTGCGTCTTCCTTGCTGGTCGAGGTGGTCTCGGCATCCTATGAATGAAATTACACAACATGTAGGATATTCTGACTAGCTTCTTTTACTTATCATAATACTCTTGAAATCTATGCAGAGAATAACAAATCTTGCTGCTCTATTTCTACTAAAGAGGTGTGCCACAATTTTCTATCTGTTTACCCTTTTATTGATACTTGAGTTATTTCTATCTTTTAGATATTACAAATAATGCTTCTTAGAACATTACAATTATTTGGTTAGAGAAAAAATTCAGTTTTCACAGACACACAAATGAAATTTCCAAGTAATTCTTGTAAGTCTACATGAGGAACTTTCATATTCTCTCTCTAAAAGGCTGTACTACTTTATAGATCCACAGGAATTCTATATGGGTTCTAACTTCTCCTCATGCTTGCTTGCTTTCATTTGCAGGAGAAGTTTTGAATTTGGCCATGTTAGTAGGTAAGAAATATCTTGCTAATTTTCATTTGCATTGTCCTAATGACTTATACCAAAAACCTTCTCATGTATCTGCTAACTATTTTGATATTTTTCCTTTGAAAAATTGTCTATTTAGATCCCTGGCCTATTTTGAATTGAGTTGCTTTATAATACTGAAAAAAAAAAAAAAGCTCTGTCTCAATTTTCTCAAGACACAGTTAAATTTTGGGTAAGGCTGGATCCACTAGTCAACAATACTACGGAATGAATGTGTAATGGGTGCATATTATTTACACTCTCCACAGATGCTGATTTACATCCTAAGTTTGGTTTTCTCAATAATTTAAAAGTGACTTCTATGTAGCACTGGTCAAATATTTCCTCTGTCATGTCCCGTGACAGAAAAGAGAACCTTTTTCTCAACATAAAAATCCTGGGATTCACTTTTAGGTTCAAATCACAAAATCACATTGGAATCAATCACAATAATGATGGACGATGGCTCTTCAACAGATTGAATTTGGGCGTTTAGATTGTATTTAACATTGAGACTGGGTTCAGCTTCTGCATGCACATTAAAGCAAATGACTGCTATACAATGTGAGATGACTGGACTATGTGCTGGAAAAGGTGCCCCTCATCATCCATGTAGCACTACTGTAATATTTTTGTACAAATGCTTTAACATGCCTCTCTTCTTCATGAGAAGATGAAGGCATCAACCATAATAATTCTTATTAGTTTTCTGTGGAAAACCATGACCTGGATATTCTGTATGTATGTGTTCTAAATGTACTATGGCATATTAAAGTTGAAATTTACTGTTACTAGCCCAAGCTTACAGATAAAGACATTCAGCTCATAAGCGGTAAAAAGCTTACTTAATAGCCAATAAAACATGGATCTGGGTTTTTGAATATTGGCTGTCTCACACCTGAGTATTTCTGAAGAATATTTTCATGAATAAGGAACAATTTTCATTTTTGGTATATTAGTCAATTTTTGCACAATATAGGCATCTAATAAGTATCCAGTGAACCTAAATCGAGTCTAAATAAAAGTATGATATTTTAAATAAAGACATGAATTTCGTTTACTAGACAAAAAATTAAGGTCAGGGTGAAACTGAAGAATCTGGTGATTGTAAGAGTTTCCCAGCAGTCCTTTCAATCATGCTGCTGCTGTTGCTGCCTCTAGCTTAGAAAGAGTTGCCTGGGTCATAGCATCAGAGGTCCCACGCATCAGTTCGACAAGTCTTTTGGCCCTTCCTGAGCTCTCCTCCCAGGAGATGAGATCAACATCCTGATGTGCATGAGTGACTGCAGAAATCCAGAAAGAAACTTTCAAACCAAGCCTTAAATGCCTTGTGTGATAAATAATTGAAAAGTCATGTAGGTTTTTTCCCCCTCCTATCCTTTAAATCAAAAGAAGAGTAATATGAGATCAAAACTCCCAGAAGAATATGAAGAAAAATACTCAGAAATGATATGGGTGCTTGGAATAGAAAACATCTTCTTTTCCCATGCATCAAAAGAAGCTCCAGTTTATCAGACATTTTCATGTGGGCTGCAGCACACTGGGATAAGAATAAAAGCATCACAGTGAATTCTAGGTCATTAGACTGGAAAGTCAGCCCAAATGAAGCTACATCTTATCTTTCCTTTGAGACAGATACATTTGCAAAGGATTTCTTCAATTTCCAACTATTTCCTAACTTCTCTTCCACAGTTGATAGAAAGTAAACCCATTAGGTGAATGGTAGTTTAAACATTTCTGTACTTTGCTGGGTTTTTTCCTTGTTCTGACTCACAGGAACCTTAAGACTAGATTGCAGCCCTTTGAATGTACAGAAGTTGATATTTTAAGCCCTGTGCTATAAATGATACAATTAAGGCTCTCAGTTTTGCATTTGGGGTTTCAAATTCTATATAGACGGTAAAGACCAGAACTGAAATTCCATCAAGGTATTTGACCTTCTGTGGCTTGTAGCATAAACCTGTTAACTGATTCTTGGAAATATACAGATGGGCTCTACTAGTTTTTTTTTTAACCTTTTCATTTATTTTTTTTCTATTTTTGAAACTGGGTTTTATGATGCTCAGGATGGCCTTGAACTTGCTAATGATAACTTTGAACAAGTCACATTCTGTGTGCTGGGTTATAGGTGCATAACACTGTGCCTAGTTTATAGCATGCTCAGGATTGAACTCAGAGATTTATGCAGTTTAGACAAGCACTATACAGACTGATCCATATCTTGAGTTTCAAGCATAGACTTTGACTTTGATCATGTTATGTCTACTATTATTTTCCTCATTTATCTGTAAAATTTTAGTAATTCCTACAGTGCAAGGCAGTGTGGTAAAGCTTAAGTGATGTTCTTAGATGGGAGACTTAAAATAGACTAATAATAATCTGCTTTTCTATACAAGTGATGATTGAAAAAATAATACTAAGTGTATATAGGTGGGAAGAATGCCTCTAATGCTGGTAGAAAGTAGGGCTCTTAATGCTTAAGAATAGAACTCAGAAGACCGCCCACTGAGTTACATGGGACATATTGCTATCCAGAAGTGATGATGCTATTAAACTCATTTTGGATATGTTATCCATGAAGTTAAATTATGGGGAATATAGTGATTAAATAGTATTTGATTCAAAACTATCATCATTTGAATAAATGAATGGAGTCCCTATATAACTTGGCACAGTAGGTCAATAGCATTTAGGCAGAGCAAACATGGCAGTAGGCCCCACTTTCTGATTTCCAGTACAACTTTATTTCCATGACACTATTCTACCTTACTTTCTAGGAACTAAAATATTCCTTTAAGAACAATATTTTTAAATATTTTTCTTGGCCAGACATAATATAAAAGTTTTGGCTATAAAATATAATAATTAACTGATGTATTAATTTATTTTACACATAAATACACACATTTTTGAGCTGGCTGGGTGTAAGACATTTGCTCGCAAAGGTTTATTTGCTGATGATGTCATGAAAAGACCTGGGGGGAATTAAGCTGTGATAAAGAGCGGTCCAGGAAAGTTCAAGAATCTTGAAACCAGAAGATATTAATAAATTTGACAAATAGAGAGGTGGTCCTCGTGGACTGCAGTTTTTCAGATCCATTATGACTACTATATAGGCAATATTGGAACAGTAATGGAAAGAAGGAACTAGTTAGTGTGTTTAGACTAGGATTTAGCCTTGAGAAGAATCTGATAGCTTGGAACAATGATATTGTCATAGTGGAGAAAAGAAGTCAAACTCTTGATATATATTTTTAGGTAATTGTAGCAGAATTGTCTGAGCTATTAGTGCATATATGACATAAAGAAAAGAATAAAAATGATATCTACATTTTTCTCTTGTGCACTGGAAAGAAGAGAAGCAGCTAGGCTCTGGTAATTAGGCTGGGGATGTGATAGAGGAGTTGGTTTAGAGAGAATAGAATCACTTATGTGCTTTGGGACAAGGAAAGCTTAAGTTACTCATTAAACACTCAAGAGGCCATGTACACTGGTTGTCTAAGACTAAATTTCAGTAGAGATGTCAAGCATGCAACACAAACATTGAGCCATCAGTCTGTATCCTGATAGATTTGCACTCATGTGTGGTCGTACAAGATAAGAATCTAAAATGATATTTGTCAAGTAGATGAATGCTCCTCATTGTACAGAAATAATTGTGTATCTCTCTTTGTCTTTATGATTTTTTGCCTCTGCCTCCCTGTTGATGTCTGTCTCTCCCTCTCTTCTCTTTTCTGTTTCTCTCTGTGTCTCTGACTATCTCTCTGTGTGTCTCTGTCTCTGTCTCTCTCTCTCTTTCTCTCTCTCTGTCCTTGCCCACCCACCACTCTCATCTTCTATACTAAAAGCTGTTTTGACTGTGTATCTGATTATCTTTGCATCTCTAGGATCTAGCAAGCAGCTTGAATTCAAGAAAGTCACTCAGAAAACATTGATTGAACTCTTTTTATTATAAAATCAGTCACCCCGGCTAAGTAAGATCTCAGTTCCTCTGAGCACTCAGATTCTTAGACGAAACTCTTGACATATGTACCCAGCTCAGCTTTCTACTGTAATGCTTTGCAAGAATAGCTTTTATTCTCCTGATACTGTGAATACTCTGGAGGTGGGTCCCCATCTGCTTCATCTTCTGGAGCTCCTTTGAATGGCATAGAGTAAAAGGGATAATGCGGTGTACTGGCTGGTTTTTTGTGTCAACTTGACACAGGCTGGAGTTATCACAGAGAAGGGAGCTTCAGTTGGGGAAGTTCGTCCATGAGATCCAGCTATGGGGCATTTTCTCAATTAGTAATCAAGGGGGTAGGACCCCTTGTGGGTGGTGCCGTCCCTGGACTGGAAGTCTTGGGTTCTATAAGAAAGCAGGCTGAGCAAGCCAGGGGAAGCAAGCCAGCAAGGAACATCTCTCCATGGCCTCTGTGTCAGCTCCTGCTTCCTGACCTGCTTGAGTTCCAGTACTGACTTCCTCTGGTGATCAACAGCAATGTGGAAGTAAGCTCAATAAACCCTTTCCTCGCCAACTTGCTTCATGGTCATGATGTTTGTGCAGGAATAGGAACCCTGACTAAGACATGCAGAATGGGATGAAGATAATTTGTCACATAAGCAAGCAGATATACATTTAGATACCTAGCATCCAAATAAAAATAAAGTGGGGTGGTATTTGTCTATAACCCTAGGAGACCATATGGCCAGTCAATCTAGTTAAAAGAGCAAGATCTAGGTTCAATGATAGACCCTGCACAAAAACATACAGGAGTAAAATAGAGGGACATAGGGAGTGTAGACTTCTGACTTCCACATGTATCAAACAAAGAGTACAACTGCACACACACACACACACACACACACATATGCACACTCAAACACATATATACAAAAACATAATTATAACTCATTAAATATAGTTATTTTTTAGTAGGTAGAAAACTGCATGAATATGAGAGAAAAGATTATTTAGCACAGGAAACAAAGACATACATTTGGAAGGATTAAATACAGTCTGACCCACAAATCTATTTCCAGGATACCCATATGACACTGCCATCGAGTTGTATTTGTAGAAAACCTATTTCTTTTATTATCTCATTCTCCCACCTGACTGTAGATCCCCAGAGAAAAATATCCACGCTTAATGTATCCATCATTATTCCCTCAGTGCTTAACATTTGGGTTCTCAATAAGTGTGTTGATGGCTGAAAACTCATGCACAGGTAACTCCCCAAGGTACCACCTTTTCTTTCTACATCTCTTGCTTTTAGTTCTGGAATGACCAGTGGAAGCCTTCTGCCATGTACCCATGTACGTGGCTAAATATTGAACCACAGGACTGAGCAGCCCTCTTCAGTCACGCTTGCTCTCATCATTATGCTTCTCCAATTGGCTTGAATCATTTAATCTGCAGTTAATTCAGAAGCATCCAAACCAGCCTCTGATAAATCAGACGATCATGAGAAATAGCTGAAGTATTTTTATGAGTTAAAATCTCTTCAGATTTCAGTACATAAATCATTTGTTGTGAAATTGCTCATTGTCTTTAGGCTAAGCTATAACGTGAGGGAAAATTCTATTTATGAACCAAAAGTCAGGGGATTAGGATCAGTTTGAAGGAAAGAGACTACAATATAAAAATAAGATTTATTGCTTAATATTTTCCTTACATAGATCCTCCTCCCCTCTCTCTTATTTACTTTTCACCACGGGATAAGAATTCAATTTAATGTTTGTTTCATAGAGTCATTGGGGGAGGGAAATGAGAAAAATTTCAGGCAACAGTTTATCTCCCTACCAACTCAGTCGATCCTCATTGGACTTCAGGTTAAAAGTCACTTCCTCAGAGGAGCCTTCCTTGATAGCAGGCTAAATCACATGAATCTAGTCAGTTGCTCTGGGTTATTTCTACAGCTCTTACCACAGTTGTAATGTTGTATTTACATGTTCACTCACTTAATGTCTATATTCCTCAATAGATTTTAAATTCTTTTACATGGCAACCATATTTGGTTTTCACTACATAACACAAGGTTGGGCATGAAGTAGATGCTGAGCAAAAACATCTGTTTAAAATAAACACATGATGAGAATTTCTCCCAGAGTTAATATGGAAAGCCCACCACAAGACAGAATCACTGCTTAATTTCTCTTTAAGTATTTTAAATGTTGATAACTAGACATGAAGGTACTCTTGAAATCAACTAATATTCTATGGTGTCTAAATATGGCAAACTAGGCATAATCCTATCCAAGTAATAAATAATTTGTTGCATGGGAATCTTAGGAGATTTTTCCTAAGTGTGTCAGTCACTGACAGGTTTTGATTTGTTTGTGAGTGTGTACGCTTATCTGTGTGTCTGTATGTGTGCATCTTTATGTATATATTATGTATGCCCATTGGTGTGAATGTGTTCCTCATGCATGTGCCCCTTTAAATGTTCATGTGCAAGCATGACACTTTAGAAATTTAGAAGGTGACACTGAATGCCTTCATCAATTGCACATGACCCTAATTTTAGAAACAAATTTTCTCATTGAACCTATAGATTATTAGTTCTAAACAGACTGAAGATCATGCCCCTAAAAGTTTCCCCTGTCTGCCTTCCCAGAACTGAAATTGTACACACACACACACCAATAGACTTTGATTTTTACATAAATGCTGTGAATCCAAAGTTAGATCCTCATGGATGAGTGGCAAGCCCTCTACTGACTAACCCATCTCCCCAGTCACTCACTAATGGCTTTGATAGGATTAAGAGTCACATAGTTTAACCCTCAAATAAAACCTCTTGCCCAAAAGCTCAATACCCTTCCCTCTGAAGACCCATTGGTACAAATATAATTCATTTTCTTCTGGAAACATTTTTCTCCTTTCTGACTTTACATCCTATGAAGAGGAAAAAAAAAAAAGAAGTACAAATACCTGAAGACCAAAGAAAGGTTCGTGCTTTGCTTTTCCCTTTAAAACTTGCAGAAAATCAGTAGACATGTTTCTAGACATGGGAAATATTTTTGAGACTCTGCTAGTATCTGCCTGCAAAAGAGTTTCAAACAACCTTGCAGGAAGTCAGCCCCTAGGGCCAGGTCCTGCTCTCTACCAGATTCATCTTTTGGAGCATTGATGTGGACAGCAAGGTTTTACATCCAACAAACAGTAACAAAAGCACCGTGGACACAGAGGGACGCATGCACTACACACAGACATGCATGGATTTGTGTGTGTTTCTAGGGGTGCAAGTACACACTTTGAACTAGGAAATAGGCCCATAAAATGTCACAGGAGTACTTGTGTGTCTGCTTTTATTTTTTTTTAATTTTATTTTTTAACTTTTATTGAATTATGAGAAAAGTTACATGATTTCTATTTATCTGAATTTGTTAACATTTAAAAACATATTTTAAGTCTATAGAATTGCATCACATTCTTGTTTCCCTTTTGTACCCCAGCTCCCCCCAGATATCCCCCTTCAATACCTACAATATCTTTTTTGTCATATTTTATTATAACAATAAAAATGAGTATTATAAAAGTTGTTTGATATAAAACAACAATCAACTTAACAGTCTTATGTAGATGCTTATCTACAGCAATACTGAAAATACATACGTTTTTCTCAATATAAATTTTAAATAACTCCAAACATATTAACTGTATATTTCAAAATAATACATCACTACTAGTATTTTCTTAAGTGAACATAAATAGATAAAGTCTTTTTATTTGTTTGTTTGTTTGTTTGTTTTGTATTTAGTAGAGTTTAAAATCTTGGCTCTTAACTGTGGTACAAGCCCAAAGTAAGAACAATGCTTAGACATTGGATTTCATTGTAATGAGGCGGTTGTACTTCAATGACCCTCACATCACCAAAGGATTTTATCTCCATCATACCTAAGCTGAGAGTTAACAGTTCTGCTGGGCCAACGAATGAATTGTAGGCATGATTTTTAGATGCAGACATCCTGCTATAGTCAAAGCTATTTGACTTGAGTGAGTGAATTTATTCTCAACCCACAGAAAACAAGTTACATTTATTTAAGAAATGCTGTGTGTATTAAGATGGTCTATACATAAAGTCATTCACCAACTGTTTCAATAAACAATGGTTCTGCTTGGAGGGTGGCACAGACATTAGGTAAAGGTAGGAATCTGGTTCATTGGCTGTGATGATTTAGAAAAGCATTCATCTCAGAGAAAGAGTAACTTATAAAGTCCTCTTCTTCAAACTTGATACCAGAGTTACAAACGTCAAGCAAAGCATTCAGTCTCACTCTTTGTTGTTCTTTTTCCTACAAGCCACCTCCCAAGTTTATTGTCTATGTCTCCCTTGGGTATATAAATACTTTTGAAATATGTAAGCTGTTCTGAAAACCATAGTATAGTGTAAAAACATGAAATAAACAATACTACTAATCGAGTGGCTGAGATAGGAGAAGCAAGATTTCAAGATCCTTATGTTGTACACAGCAAGACACTGTCAGGAACAAGCAGAAAGTGTATATGGATTGTACAATATTGGACCTATTTCTCCAATGACCAAATTAGAGAGACCATTGGATGACAATCAACAAAGTTCTAATTCCTCATATATTTGAATTTCCATCGATTAGGATATGTTGTTAATATTAATTTTCATATTAAGATATTAAGAAAAAGTAATTGTTACTTCCTGTTTTTTGTTGTAAGAGGTAGAATTAGGTTTGTGTGAGTTTGTTGAAAGATTATTTTCTTGCTTCTTCTAGGGTGTAGTTTCACTCCTATGTTGATGTTTTTCATTTATTATCCTTTGTAGGGCTGGATTTGTGTAAAGATGTTGTGTAAATTTTGTTTTGTCATGGAATATCTTGTTTTCTCCATCTATGGTAATTGAGAGTTTTGCTGGATATAGTAGCCCGGGCTGGCATTTGTGTTCTTGTAAGGTCTGAATGATATCTGCCCAGGATCTTCTAGCTTTCATAGTCTCCAGTGAAAGTCTGGTCTAATTCTGATAGACCTGCCTTTATATGTTACTTGACCTTTTTCCCTTGCTGTTTTTAAAATTCTTTCTTTGTTTAGTGCATTTTATTATTATTATTATTTAGTGTTTTTATTATTATGTGACAGGGGGAAATTTCTTTTCTGGTCCAGTCTATTTGGAGTTCTGTGGGCTTCTTGTATGTTCATGGGCATCACTTTCTTTAGGTTAGGGAAGTTTTCTTTTATAATTTTGTTGAGACATTTACTGGCCCATTACTTTGGGAGTCTTCACTCTCTTCTATACCTATTATCTTTAGGTTTGGTCTTCTCATTGAGTCTGGAATTTCCTGGATATTCTAGTTTAGGAGCTTTTTGCTTTTTGCATTTTCTTTGACTGTTGTGTCAATGTTTTCTATGGTGTCTTCTGCCCCTGAGATTCTCTCTTCTATCTCTTGTATTCTGTTGGTGATGCTTGCATCTGACTCCTGATTTCTTTCCTACGTTTTCTATCTCCAGGGTTGTCTCTCTTTCTGATTTCCTTATTGTTTCTATTTCCATTTTTAGATTCTAGATGGTTTTGCTCATTTCCTTAACCTGTTTGATTGTGTTTTCCTGTAGTTCTTTAAAGGATTTTTGTGTTTTCTCTTGAAGGGCTTCTAGCTGTTTACCTGTGTTCTCCTGTATTTCTTTGATGGTCTTTTTTAAAGTCCTGTATCATCATCATGAGAAGTGATTTTATATCTGAATCTTGCTTTTCCAGTGTGATGGTGTATCCATGACTTGTTATGGTGGGAATACTGGGTTCTAATGATGCCAAGTAACCTTGGTTTGTGTTGCTTATATTCTTATGCTTGCCATCTGCCATCTGGTTGTTTTGTTTTGTTTTGTTTTGTTTTGTTTTGTTTTGTTTTGTTTTGAGACAGGGTTTCTCTGTGTAGCCCTGGCTGTCCTGGAACTCACTCTGTAGACCAGGCTGGCCTCAAACTCAGAAATCCACCTGCCTCTGCCTCCCAAGTGCTGGGATTAAAGGCTTGCGCCACCACTGCCAGGCTTGCCATCTGGTTATCTCTAAGTGCTACCTGCCCTTGCTAAATCTGACTGGTGCCTGTCCTTCCTGTGATTCTGGTTGTGTCAGAACTCCTCAGAGTCAAGCTGTCTCTGTGATCCTGTGACTCTGGGATCCTGTGATCCTGGCCTTAATAGAGCACCAGAGAGTCGAGCTTCTTCTGGGTATTTTGAGACTTGCTGTGGAGCTTGCACCCAATGTCTGCTCAGGGCACCGGCTGGCCCAGACAGACTGGAAGGAACCTGAGCCACTGGGGTAGCAAAGTTCCTGGGTACCGGGTCCCGCTGGTCCCAGTTACTCCCAGTGTTGGGACAGATGTGTCCTCCTCACCTCTGATCTTGAGCTTGTTAGAGCGCCTGGGAGTAGAGCTTCCTCTGGGTGTTTTGGGACTGGCTGTGGAGCTTGCGCCCAAGGTCTGCCGTGTGTCTGCTTTTAAAAATAAGCAATAACATACTCCTTCATCATCACAGCAAATATGAAATTATAGTATTAAGATTAATTATTAACAAGTATTAATATTAACACCAGCATGCATATGTGTCCTCATAAACAGTAGTAAATAGCAACCCATGTCAAGGCACCAATTTTCACCACGTGAATTATTTTATATCTATTTCTTCACTTTGTTACCATAAAAAATCCCTCTGTTATTTTGTTTAGATTTAAAAAACAATCAAAAATACAAATAAACAGATCAACCCAATAATTTCACAGAAGCCCATAATCTAAGATTCAAATTATGGGTTACAGAGTGTTCTGACCTTCCCCTATGTTGAATGCAAAATTGGGTGTGTACATGAATGTCTATATCTGTGTTTTCATGCTTTCATGCATTCTCTCCAAAGAGACTTTTGACCACCAAGTGGTAAGGGTGATGTCAATGATCTGATAATGAAGACCCCAACTTTTGTCAAGTATCATTTCTCCCAGTTCTTCATTAAACTCACTAATTTATAGCCTTGGAATGTTTCTTCTTAACAAATGAGAATAGTAGTGACAAATACCTCTAAGCCCATATTTGAGAAACAAATAGAAATTATCTGGGCCCATTTCTCACTCTAGGGAATTTCATGTTTTCCCCACAAACCTAAGTCATGCAATATCATCCAAGATTTCATGTGAAATTCAGAGACTGAAAAGTGACTACGTTAATAAGAATTTCAGTGTCTTACTATATGTGAAGTCATGTAGTATGTTAAGAAAACCAAGAAATGAAAATTCCTGAAGAGACTTTCTAGGCCATCTCTGGTAATTGTAGAAGCATGTGTTACAGAAGCAAGCCATTTTTCTATTCCTTTCTTGGAAAGCTCTTTGTCCAGGCAAACACATGTCTCATTCCTTTCAATTCCATATTTAGGACTGTCAATTTTGTCCACTTGGCACACTCTAAAATCATCTAAGAAAAAAGACATAATAAAAGAGTGCTGACACAAGCCGCCCTGTGTACATGTCTGTATGGGATTTTCCTGACTGACGTGGTAAGACCCATCTTAAATGTTAGAAGCAGGTTCTATTCCTAGTCCAGATGAAGGGTTATGGAAGAAGGCCAGCTTTTGTTAATTTCGCTTCCTTGTTTTGCTGTTTTGCTTGGCCTTTACTTTCCCTGATGAATCCATCCACTCTGGTGCTGCTACTGCTGACTCCTTAACTAACATTGAAATGAGCTTCTTCTCACTTCCAAAGTGAGAAGGACCAATCATTCTCTCAGAATGATTGCTTGATGCTTCTGCCCCAGATTGAGACTCTCTGAAGCTTCCAATTTGGAAAACTAAGAAATTATCAGGTTCTCAGCCTCTTTGGTGTGAGACACCCATTGCTGGACTACTCAGATTATATTCTGTAAGACATTCTAATAAAATTCTTCTTATTATATATTTATTCTATGGGTTCTTGTTCTCTACAGAACCCTGACTAGTTCCTTGTTCATATATCCTCTTACAATTCACAGCCCTCCTAATCACACAAAATGACACTCTTCACCCGACTCGTTCCTAACCATACAACTCTGAGCTTTTCATCACTTCAATTAAGTGTGTAAGAAATTCACTTGGTATGCACTTAATGTACACACCCTTGATCTAGAATGCAATCTGCAGAAGGGGGGATTTATTCACTTAACTTACTGCTCCACAACATTCATCGGACATGGAAATATTTATTCTATTCAAATTCTATCATAAAGCATGGTTCTATCATCACCTCCTCAAACAATAAGTGGCCTTATTAAAGTCACAAATTCATACCAGAGCTTTAATTTTAAGTCATCTTCTATGTGTTGCCTTTGCACCATATCTCCACTGACAGGCAATTGAGATTTTCATAAAATTTATTTTGAGTTCACTTCCCAAAGGCAAAAATGAAAGTACCCTCAGTGGTGGAAGAAGAAAAATACTCCATAGCTCTAGTGCCTTAAAAATCAAGACACTCAATGCTAAGTGACTCAGGAGTATGTAGATGGGTTAAACAACAGAGTTGGTTTGATCCATGACTCATCAAGATAAAAATGGATAAGTCTTATTTTAAATCTTTATGCTCTTAATTCTGGTATATATTTAATCCTAAAACTATTATTGTCTGAGTGCAGTAGGCAAAACAAATACCAGAAACTATGTATTTGTGACCAAAAAACTTAGAAAGACAATGATAGATTCATATGCATTTGTAACACATAATAGAAAGAAAATTTTCTGCTTTTGCCAATCTTAACACTGACAGTAAGATCTCATAAAGGAACAGTGCAGCATTCCAGCCATATATCAATGAACATCAACACTGACACAATATGTTGACCTTACTCTGGTTTCTACTACTTTATTTGGAAGATATTTTTAATGAATGAATATGTATGCACTTGTGCTTGGTGTCAACTTTTGAGTACAAAATTTTTGTTCCATATGTACTTTACTGCATCCAATCCAGGAACATAAGTCTCTTTCATGTTACCTTTTTATGGCCATACTTATTGTATTAGCCAGGGTTCTCTAGAGTCACAGAACTTATGGTAATCTCTATGTAGTAAAGGAATTTATTGATGACTTACAGTCTGTAGTCCAACTCCCAATAATCAACTCCCAACAATGATCGGCAGCTGCTGTGAATGGAAATCCAAGGATCCAGCAGTTGCTCAGTCCCACAAGGCAAGCAGGCGAAGCAGAGAGACCCTTCCTTCTTCCGATGTCCTTATATAGGTCTCCAGCAAAAAGGTGTGGCCCAGGTTGAAGGTATGTGCCACCACACCTTTAATCCCAGATGACCTTGCTTGAACTCATAGATCTTCCAATTTTAATCTTCTAGGATCCATAGCCACTATGCCACCACACCTTTAATCCCAGATGATCTTGAACTCGTAGATCTTCCTATCTTAATCTTCTGGGATTTATAGCCACTATTCCTCAAGATCTCCATGCCAAGATTCAGGTCAGAAACTTGTGTCTCTCAGCCTCCAGATTAGGGCCACAAGTGAGCCTTCTAATTCTGGATTGTAGTTCATTTCAGATATAGTCAAGTTGACAACCAGGAATAGCCACTACACTTATACTACTATATTCTACTGTCCTATGTATTTTCCATTCATAACATTTTTGAGTTCAGATGTGTTGTACAAACAGATTTGAAACTTTGGACAAGCTTTTTAAACTCAAAATATCCCCCTGCTGATTCCTCCAGATTTTTGCATTAGTAGTTTGTTCCTTTTGCTTTTGAGTAGAATTCCATGATGTAGATATACCAGTTTCTTCTCCATTCAATTTCCTTCAGGACACAGGGCTATATTTAGTGTTCAGTAGATGTTAATAACATGTAAATAAAGAAAATATCTAATTTAAAAAAAAACAAAAAAATAAACAAAAAAAATAAAGCTATTTTCACCAGATTTGCCAATGAACAGAAGTTTTCTTTCCTCTAGGATAAATATTCATGAGAACATATGAAGGGTCATATTTGTGAATGATTCTACTTCTCTGCTTTCTTTCTACAATTTTCCTGTTGTCATTGTGTTTCGCTTCATCCATTTTGATAGGTATGAAGAGGAGTCTCATTCTACTTTGGATTTGCATTGATATAATGATTAAATATCATTTAATTTGCTTACTTGCAAATAAAAGTACACCCTTATCTTTTTAAATTTTAATGAATTGCTTTATGTAAACCAATACAGCAAGAATGTTATCAATTAAATTTGCAATCAGTATAAAATCTGTTTATAATACATTCTATATTTTCCTTTCGTGCTATCTTGGAAACTGTAACTGTCTGCACTTGAAGTATATATCAGATATGATTGTCCTACTTCAAGTGCTCAATAGCCACAGTGTTATGCACTAGAAGAAAAACACAGATTTACAACTAAGAATGTTAGGAGAATAGCTAGGGCCACAGTTCTGTGCTAGAGCACATGTTTAGTCTTGGAGAGGATGGCTTGAAATTGAATCTCTTGCACCAAATGTAAAAAGCACATCTTTTCCATGAAATATATCTTCTTAACTTTTACCTATTTACTTTCTCATTCGAAAATTTCCTTTTACATCATATGTAAAGGAAATCATATATAAATATATATGTGTGTGTGTAATATATGTAACATAAAATTAAAATCATATATAATATGCTGTATGCAATAATATGAGAATTAAAATCATATGTAGTATTAAAATGTACTGTAACAATATATATAAAACATATATTCTAGATACCATTTTTTGTTGGATTTACAGTTTATAAACATTTGATCCTAGTCTACAACTAACCTTTTTATATTCATAACAAAAGTTTAGTCATAGTAAAACTTTTTCCTTTTACATAAATTCCAGCATATCACATCTTTATTTTTATGAGTTGTGCTTGGGGCACTGAGTCTAAAAACTCTTTGTCTAGCCCAAATCCTTAACAGCTTCTCCTACCTTTTTTCTAAGAATTTTATGGACTTACATTTTTATTTGTCTATTATTCATTTTGATGTCTTTCTGTGATGTATGTGTTAGTCAGT
>JADRCD010183983.1:0-18507 GCA_019843815.1 Montemys delectorum
TATAGGAGTTGCCTTGGTCAACTCTTTAAAGCAATGGAACCCCTAAATAAGACAGCCTCTCTCCTCACTTCCTGTAACCTGATCAGGTGGGCCCTGACAGTCTTTGAAAAGCCAGTCCCACTTGCCTGTCAGGGCCTTTATACTGGGCTGTTGCTTTTCTTAGGGAGTTCAGGTTGACCCCCTGTTCTCCATCTCTGTGCACAGTCTTGTAGGTAGATCAGCAGTGCATACAGTGACTATACTGTTTTAAGCAGAAGGCTCTCCTCTGAAGCTGTTCCCACCCCACTTCATTGTATCACCTAAATTGTTTTCCTAATCATGTTTTACTTTTGTTAGTCCTCTGTAAGGATTAACCAAGAAAAAAAGGTCCACAGGGGCAGGAGTTTTGGTTTTGTTTTTCACCGATGATCGCAAAGCCCTGGGAAGTGCTTGTCACATGGTAGCTGCTCAGTCAGTATGAATAAATGAGTGAACACAGGTCATGGTGGTACCTTGTTTCAAGGATAAGAGATCTGAGTCTTTTGCTCAAAGCAACATGACACAGAATTACAGTTCCCATCACTTTCTGTCTATTTCTAGAGTCTTTTTTTTTTTTTTTTTGGAGGGATGTCTGCTCATGATAATGTGCTGTATTTATTTCCTTGTGTATGGAACTAGATTAATCACAATGATTGAATCCTCTATTTTTCTTTTGTACAGTTTAGCTGAATTTACATTACTTACTCATCATTGCTTACATTACTAATACAAGCTCCTTTTTAAAGGAGAGCCATTCAAGGGGGCATTGGGGTGTCACACAGGTAAGGGCGCTTGCCTCTGAGCCTGATGAATTGAGTTTGGTGCCTGGGACTCCCATGGCTGAAGGAGAGAATAAGTTTCCACAAGTTGTCCTCTGACTTCTACATGTGTGCCATGACACACACACACACACACACACACACACACACACACACACAAATGTGATTTTTAAATTAAAGAATAAAATAAAGAGGAGGTACTCAAGCATCCATAGAAATTGTTCCCATGAATATTTGGTGGTATGCATTGGTAACAAATGTGTGTCTGGAAACAGCAAATTGGCATTGGGTCACCCTATTGATTTTATCTTCTTTCAATGCAGTTACTAAAGTTCAAGCAATTGTTTATTGCACATGTTCTGTTTCTGAAGAGGAAAATGAAGAAGTTGTTAAGAAAGCACTGGAATGCCAAAGCCCAGGGGTTAAAATACAACCTTACAGGTAACAAAAAGATCTAAACCACCATCAAGCAAAGGATTGGAAATGACAGTATGATTTTTGGAGTTATATAAATACATTATAGTTTTTGTTATATTTTAATATGACTAAACAGTCTAAAATCTTACAGCTTCAAAGTGGATTCTCCTCAGCTTGTGAATGAACACTTGAACAGTGTGTGTGTGTATGTGCACACGTGCATGTGCAGATGTTGAAGAATGATTTGTAGGAGTCATTTCTTGCACCACCATGTGGGCCTGAGGTTTGAACCCAGAGCACCAGGTTTGGCAGCCAGCATTCTTACCCACTGTCTTAGTCAGGGTTTCTATTCCTGCACAAACATCATGACCAAGAAGCAGGTTGGGGAGGAAAGGGTTTATTCAGCTTACACTTCCACATTGCTGTTGATTACCAAAGGAAGTCAGGACTGGAGCTCAAGCAGGTCAGGAAGCAGGAGCTGATGCAGAGGCCATGGAGAGATGTTCCTTACTGGCTTGCTTCCCCTGGCTTGCTCAGCCTGCTCTCTTATAGAACCCAAGATTTCCAGCCCAGGGATGGCACCAGCCACAAGAGGCCCTACCTCCTTGATCACTAATTGAGAAAATGCCCCACAGCTGGGTCTCATGGAGGCACTTCCCCAACTGAAGCTCCCTTCTGTGATAACTCCAGCCTGTGTCAAGTTGACACACAAAACCAGCCAGTACACTTACCAAGGCATAGGACTAGTCTGTGAACACTGTATTGTACATATTTGTTTTTGTTATTGTTAAAGCTAAAGGCGTTTGACTTTGCCTTGGTTTATTCCTGAATGAATTAGGTCTAAATTTCATATCTTTCTTAGATATATGTATTACCTTACAGAGGAAAAATATATGAAATATTTTTAGAAAGAAGACAAAACTGGATTATATATTATATTAAGCACTTTTAGTATTTTGTACCCACTGGGAAATCAGTAAAAAAAAAAATGGCATGGGTATCATGACAGCTTCAAGATAAAATATAGCCATGTAAATAAAGAAAATATCTAATAAAAAAATTTTAAAAAGGTAAAATATAGCAGTAAAGTTGGCAAGAGAGAGCATTAATACTACAGTGAGCTGGGTATGGCTCACGACTTAGTCTCCAGCCTCTGTAAGGCTGAGGAAAGAGGGTGAGCACAAGTCTGAGGCTAGCCTGGGCTACACAGAGATCTCAAAATACCTATCTCAAAAAAACAGTATTAGGTCTGGAGATATAACTTAGCTGTAGAACACTTCCTAGTATACTTGAGGTTCTTGGTTTAATCTTCAGTGCTGCCCAAAGAAACAAGCAAACACTAAATAACACAAATAGAGCGTACACTGTGGATATCAAGACCTCACTCCAACAGTAAGTTTTTCAAGTCTCTGATGACGAATTAAACATCTATTTTCATTCCGTGATTTCTCCTTTGGAATCTTTTTTTTTTTTTTTAAGATTTATTTATTTATATGAGTACACTGTAGCTGTCTTCAGAAACATGAGAAGAGAGCATCTGATCCCATTACAGATGGTTGTGAGCCACCATGTGGTTTCTGGAATTGAACTCAGGACCTCTGGAAGAACAGTCAGTGCTCTTAACTGCTGAGCCATCTCTCCAGCCCCTCCTTTGGAATCTTAATGTGTATATAGCCTGCTCTGTCCTCCCAACCTGATACTTTTCTGTTTTTCATTTCACAGGCTGACAAGTTGATCACATCAACACTTTCTCTTGCTGATTTTCCATTCTTACTTAGAAGCTTCTGTTGCTAGCTGTCCTTGTGAGGTTTCTATTGTTTCGAGGAAACACCATGAATAAATAAAAGTAGGGGAGGAAAGGACTTATCTGACTTAACTTGTATATCATTAACTAGTCCATTATTGAAGGAAGTCAGGGCAGGAACCAGGGAGCAGGAGCTGATGCAGAGGCCATAGAGGGGTGCTGCTTACTGACTTGCTCATCATGGCTTGTTTAGCCTGCTTTCTCATAGGTCCCAGGACTTACAGAACTCAGGGATAGCAACACTCACAAAGCCGAGCCCTTCTCCTTCAGTCACTGGTTAAGAAAATGTCCTATAATTGTATCTTATGGAGGTTTCTTCTCAATTGAAATTCTTTCTTTTCAGATGACTCTAGTTTGTGTCAAGTGGACATAAAAGTAGCCAGCACAGTTGACCCCTTGTCAACTTGATGTATGAATATGTCACTGTTAAGTCATAACCTTTCCTTTCTTGTTCATCTGAATCATACATGAATACCAACATTACAATATAAACATTAAATTTTAAAAGTTCCATAGTCATTAAAATTTTAAACACTGAAAAGTCAGTCTCTTTAAAATATTCAGAATCTTTAAAATATTCAGTCTCTTTTAAAATCTTTGTAAAACTCTTTTAAAGTCTTTGTAAAACTCCAAAATCTCTATAAAAGTCAAAGTCTCTCAACTAAAATCTCCAGTAAAAATCAGAATTAAGTTAAATATTTTCTCTTCAAGAAGGACGAACTAAGGCACACTCACAATCTAACAAAGCAAAGCCAAGCTCCAGCAGTGCAAACAACTCCATGTCCAGCATTTGGGGACTCATTCACATCTTTTGGGCTCCTCCAAGGAGCATGGGTCATTTCTCCAGCCCCTCAGCTGCTCTCCATGAGCCCTTCATGCCATCAAAACCAGTACCACTTGGGTGATTCTTACACTACCAAGTTCAGCTTGGTACAACTTTGGCCTCCTCAGAAACAGAGCTTCCATGCACTGGACTCTCAGGAAACACTTCCCAGAAGATTTCACCTCAGTTAATGCTGGTCTCAGTCATCACTGCTCTCTCAGCTCCTGCTCCATAAAGCAAAGGTTTCACTTCAGTGGTTCCCGTCCTTTGTTAACCACAGCTGATTCCTCAGCCCAGATGACCAGAACCACAGAATCTTAATTCCAAAATAGTAAATATGCAAGGGCCTTGATGTTCTTAAGTAACTCTCAGACTTCCTCTGGAGCTTCTCAGGCCTTCAATGTTTGTATTTTTCTCAATATTTTCTCCCAGCTCTCCATAAAACAATTCATCAAAGTTTTAACTACTCAATGGATTTTCCAGCTCAAAGGTTCAAAATCTTTCCATAACCCTTCCCCGAAAACACGGTCAGGTCTGACACAGCAAAACCACATTATTTTCGTACCAATTTCTGTCCTATTTAGGGTTTCTATTGCTGTGCTGAAACACATCTGGAAACAATTTGGGAAGGAAGTGATTTATTTGACGTATACTTCCACATCATTGTCTACCATTGAAGGAATTTAGGGCAGGAACTCAAACAGGTCAGGAACTGGGAGGCAGCAGCAGATGCAGAGGCCATGGAGGGGTGCTGCTTACTGGCTTGTTCTCATGGATTGCTCATCCTACTTTCTTATAGAGTTTAGGACCATCAGCCTAGGGATAGCACTACCCACAGTGGCCTAGACCCCCATACCCTCATTAATCACTAATTAAGAAAATGTCCTACAACTGGATATTATGAAGGCATTTTCTCAATTGAGATTCCCTCCTTTTAAATGACTCTAGCTTGTGCCAAGTTACATAAAACTAGCCAGCATAATAGTTGACAGTCAACCACATATCCTGAGAGTCCTGAGTATCATAGTAACTAAATTAAATTACCACCTACTGAGAAAGAGCTCACCGGGGACATCATCAATTCAGTGATTGTACATGTGTGGCTCTTGATTCATCAGGAGTAAGATTTTTGAGAATATACTACAGCAAAAGTGGCGTGATATTTGCTTTCTATTCATGTAAGCCATGGTTAATTTATAATATGTATAAAAAGATACGATTTGTATCTAAAGACAGTATAATTCAGATTCTAGATTGGTCTGACATTTAAGCTCAGGTTGGAAAGCATATATTCAAGAAGCTTGTAACTACTTGTGGGGGCAGTCAACAGTAACGGTGCACTCCCAAGGGAGATTATATTTACTTACTTATTCAGTGTGTGTGTGTGTGTGTGTGTGTGTGTGTGTGTGTGTATGTGTGTGTGTCACAGTGTGCATGTGGAGGTCAGAATTCAACTTGTTGGAGATGGTTCTCTCCTTTCACAATGTGGCTTGGTGGTAGGTACCCTTAACCATTGAGCCATTTCACTAACCTAAAATCACTTCTTAATACTCCAGTGTGGTCGTCCACCTATTGCTTATATTTCCTTTTACTGGCCCCAAACTACTTAGTTTATTTTGGACTTGAGCTACCGTGATATTAACTACAGAGCTGTGTAAGTGCTTTACTTATAAATATCTCATGTGTAGGCAAGGGGGATTGCCCAACCGGTAACGTGAGTGAGGTACAAGCATAACGACCCCCAGCACCCCTGTAAAAAGATTTGCGTGGCTCCACATGCCCATAATCCCAGTGTAGGCATGGTGGGCAGGAGGACAGAATGGAGAAAGGAAGAGATCATGGTTCTGCTAGCCAGCCAATGAACTCCAGGTTTAGTCAGAGACTGTACCTCAGGAAAGGAAGGCAGAGGGTAACAGAGGCCAATGTCAATCTGTGGCCCCTGTAGATGCCATGTTTGGACACCCCCTCCATATATGCACAGGTGCACATACACACATACACACACACACACACACACACACACACACACACCAATCTAATGTGCTAGCTAGAAGTATTAACCTAAAGAGAATGCTTTAGGGCTGGAAGAATGGCTCAATATTTAAGAGCCAAGTTCCATTCCCAGCACTTACATGGTGGCTCACAAGTCAGCATAGTTCCAGTTCCAGGGGCCTCAGCACCTTCTGACTTCCATGGGCTTTAGAGTGATTGTGGTACACATACTTACACTCAGGTACATACATATAAAACAAATAAAAATTTTTATGAGAATCTCTTAGATACAACCATTTCTTCAGCTTGGCTTATAGTCTAGATTTCTCCAGCACAAAAGAGTATGCATAGTTTAAATTTATGCCAAGTTATCTTAACTAATAGCCACTTAAAAATGTTTTTATTTTATGCCTATGAGGGTTCATCTGCATATGTGTATATGCACCACATATGTGCCTGGTGCCTGCAAAGGCCAGAAGAGGGTCAGATTCTCTGAATCTAGAGTTGTGGACGATTGTGTACTGGTGTGTGGGTCCTGAGAACTAAGCCCAGGTCCCCTTCAAGAGCAGCAAATGATTCTACATGCTGAGTCATCTCCCCAGTCCCTTCTCCCAAATGGTCACTTTTACAAATCTGTTTCCCGTGGCTTTAGAACTGTTGAGTTTTATTAGCTGCACATCTTTACCAATCTGAAGGTAAGAAGATTCACTTTTCTTGTTGATGAAACTTGTGTTTATCCATTTATTTTCCTCCTCCTTCCCCCTTTTTTTTTTAATTAATTTACTTGCTTTACATCCTGATCGTGTTCCCCCATCCTCATCTGTCCTCCCAGTTCCACCCTTACAAATCCCTCCCCTCTACTACTCCTTCCTCCTTTTTTCACAGTTAGGGAAGCACCCCTCTGGTAACCCACCCTGGGACAGCCAGGTGCATCCTCTCCCACTGAGGCCCAACCACGCAATCCAGTTAGGGGGAAGGGGATCCAATTGTAGGCAACCGAGTCAGAGACAGCCTCTGCTCTAATTGTTAGGGGACCCACATGAACACCAAGCTGCACATCTGCTACAAATGTATAGGAGGCCTAGGCCCAGCCTCTGGGTGCTCTTTGGTTGGTGGTTTAGTCTTTGCGAGCCCTCATAAGCCCAGGTTAGTTGACTTTGTAGGTCTTCTTGTAGTGTCCTTGACCCCTTCAGTTCACTCAATTCTGCTTCCCACTCTTCCACAAGACTCCCAGAGCATCACCTGATGCTTGGTTGTGGGTCTTTGCATCTGTTTCCATCTGCTGCTGGATGAAACCTTTCAGAAGAGTTATGCTAGGTGCTTGTCAGCAAGCATAACAGAGTATCATTAATAGTGTCAGAGTTGGCTGCCTTACATGGGATGGGTCTCAAGTTGGGGCAGTCATTGTTTGGCGGTACCCTCAATCTCTGCTCTGTCTTTATTCCTGCACTTCTTCGGTTGAAGGTTTTGTGGGTGGGTTGATGTCACCCTCCCTCACTGGGAGTCCCACCTGGCTACACGAGGTGGCCACTTCAGTCTCCAGATCCCCACTGCGAGGAAGTCTCAGCTAGAGTCACCCCCATAGACTCCCTCAGAGAGGGGAGCCTTCCCCGTCCCAGGTCTCCTATTCCCAGAGATGCCCCCTCCAGTTGCCATTCTCACTCCCAGCCCTCTGCCATACTCCTTCTCCCTACGCTTGATCCCCATCACCCAGTTCCCTCCCTCCCTCCACCTCCAATGAATATTTTGTTTCCCCTTCTGAGTGAGATTCATCCATCCTCCCTTGGGCCCTCTCTGCTTTTTTTTTTTTTTTTTTTTTTTTTTTAATATAGCATGGTTATCCCATATACTTTATAGCTAAGTCCACTTATAAGTAAATACATACTATGAGTATCTTTCTGTGTCTGGGTTACTTCAATTTGGGTGATATTTTCTAGTTCTGTCCATTCACCTGCAGATTTCATGATGTCTTTGTTTTTAATAGCTTTAAGTCAAGATGATATAAATCATCTAAACAGTCCCATAACCCCCAAGGAAATAGAAGCAGTCATTAAAAATCTCCCAACCAAAAAAAAAAAAAAAAAGCCCAGAGTGAGATGGTTTTAGCACAGAATTCTACCAGACTTTCAAAGAAGACCTAATACCAATACTACTCAAACTATTTTTTACAAAATAGAAACAGAAGGAACATTGCCAAACTCATTCTAGAAGGCCACAGTCACCCTGATACCTAAACTACACAAAGACTCAACAGAGAATTTCAGACCAATCTCCCTAGGAACATTGATGTGTTTATCTATATCTGAGGCCGCACATGTTTCCTGTTTACTGACTAAGCAGCACATTGAATGGAGTAAAGAATGGGATTCTAGAATAGAAACCCTCAAACACTTTTTAGAAAACAAGTAACTCTTAAGTTAATATCTAAAATTGTCATTGTAAGTTTAGATAATTGTAAAAAAAAATTTTCCTGGAATATTTATTATTTTCAAAATATTATGTATTATGTATTTTAAATGTTTCTCTTAATACAAAAATTCTATTAAGTAGACTCATATAAGCTTTGTTATTTGACTTGTGGAAGAACAGTAAACTTATGACTTGTTTAATTAATTAATTTATTTATTTATTTTTGGTTTTTCCAGACAGGGTTTCTCTGTGTAGCCCTGGCTGTAGGGCTCTGTAGACCAGGCTGTAGACCAGGCTGGCCTCGAACAGAAATGACTTGTTTTATAAAACCAGCTTTCATTTCAAAATCAAATTTGCCTTGTCAAAGAAGTCTTATTTTATTCTTTGATTCAAATGAATATGTTAATATGATTTTGTGGCTTATAAACTTTAACCTAAGATACACAGAACTAAAAATTAAATATGAATAGAAGAAATAACAAGAATGAATAGAAGAAACTCTGTTTTTAGGGAATGATTGAGAAAAACAGAAGAGACCTCAGCTAGAACCCGGCTCATCACCTGGCATCATCGTACCTAGGGCAGTCAGTGAGCGAGGGACACCCAACATTTCCAGTCGGGAAGGGGATGTTCCTGGTAGTAACAACTCCTCTCCTTGCCTCTCACCCAGCATTTTTGAAGCTGTGGGCACACACTTATGAAAGTGGGCATCTTGGTGGGTATTTTACAATACCAATCAGAGAGGGAAGTGGAGAGGAGAAGAATGGGTCTGTACTTCAAGAACAGAGCTTTGCAGACTCTGATATCCACTTAAAAATCCCCACCTTGGGCTGGAGAGATAGCTCAGTGGTTAAGAGTGCTTGGCAGTCCTGAGCATCAGAATTCAGATCCCAGCAATCATGTAACAAGTCCAGTGTTGTGCATTACCTGTGCGTGCAGACCGACTAGACAGACACACCAATCAAATAAAAAGTGTTATAAAAAGTCTTAACCTAAAGCTGGGATTGGTGGTCCATGCCTGTAATCCCAGCACTGAGGACTTCACCCAAGCTCTGCTGTGGTATGAGAGAAGCCAGCCACATTCTTTAGGTGGTCCTTCATTTAGCTCCCTAGAGAGGTAAATCTTGTACTAAACACGATAGGTGACCGGTAAGTGACAAAAGGGCACTGTGAGTGGAGAGGAGGCAAATGTGGGTGTAGTACTGAGTCTCTGTCAGTGCCTCAGTGGGTCTTTGTTGGGACTGAACATACTTAATACATGGACAGTACTTGGCTCAAAGAAAATATTCAATAACTTTAAATGACCATGGTAATTAATCTGTACTTTGCATGTTCATGTACTCAGCTGTTTTTTTCAACTGGATAATTGATCTTTTAATATTTTGTTATATATTAAGAGCATAAGCATTTTCATATAAATTAAAAATATTTCTATGTTATTGCTTATTTATTCTTATTCTATTCTTGCTCCCTCCTCTCTCCCCTCATCCCTCCCTCCCTCCTTCCTGTACTGGAGACTGGACCTAGTGTTTCACACTGTACTCACACCCCCACCTCCCTTAGCATTTCATTTAAAAAATATTTTGTTTTGCTTTTTTATTAAAAATTTGAATTTTTTTTTCTTTACAGATTCTTCCTCATGCATGGTTCTGGAAATCCAAAGTCTTAGAGAAGGCATGGGCAGTGTCAGTCACTTGTGGGGCCTGTAGTGGAAAAAGCTCCGTACTTTGGGTAGTTGCTGGCAATCTTCCACATTTAGCTGATAGCTGAGTCTCCACTTCTGCATTCACACAGACTCTTCCCTGGGTGTCTTTCTCTCATTACAGGAACTCAGTATTAGATGTAGTGTTCTCTAACTCCCAGTGGGCCTGTTCTCCAGCAAGGCCTCCCCTTGAGGTTTTCAGTGGACTGAAACTTTGGCAGGGGGAGGGAGGGCTGCTGTCCACCACACCACAGTCGATTCTGTGGTTTCCCAGAATTTACCCTTCTCATCTGCAAAAGACACTCTACTCAACGTCTCCAAAGGCTTTATCTATTTCAAGAGCAATTATAAATCCGCATTCTCATATAATGTCAACTTTAAAAAAAGATCCCAAATGTCACCATCGAGATCAAGACACTGGGTGCAATAATATTTTATACTTAAAGAAATAGGCTATGAACTGGAATTCAGAAACCATTTTTGGTGGGTAATTTCTGGAAGATGACTCGTCTCATCTTATTTATGAATTACCACTACTTTTAGAATGCATGACTATAGCTAAATACAATAGCATTTTAAACAATTATGTATTGAATACCCAGTATGTGTCAGATGCTCTACTAGGTACCAGCAATTTATCAGTGAATTGAAACTACGAACTTAACTATTAATGTTTGGAGATGAAAATTCTACATTGATAACAAGAATTGATTTCACTGAATATTCTTTATACAAAAGTGAATAAAAAAGTAAAGGTAATTTCTGTTTTCGTAGAGAACATATACAGACCAGTTAAGTGCCTCATATTCAAAATGATCGGGACCAAAAGCACTCCAGAGTGTGTATAGTTTTAGATGTTGGGATATTTGTATGTCCGTGAGGTAGTGGGGTGGGGATCGAAGGCAAGTCCGTGCACAGTTCACTTATATTCCATATGCATCTTATACAGAAAGCTGAGAGTAATTTTTGACAATATTTTAACGTACTAGTGTTTTGAGTGTGATCTGACACCTGAAGTCAGAGGTGGAATTTTCTATGTATGGCATCCTGTCAGATTAAAAACAGTTGGCTGGGAGCAGTAGGGGGTGCCTTTAATCCAGAATTCTGGAAGCAAAGGATATTTGAGCTTGAAGCTAGCCCAGTCTACATAGTTCTGAGCTAGCCAGGGCTGCATAGTGAGAACCTGTCTCAACAAACAAACAAACAAACAAACAAAATGGATTTGTGTACACAAAATCCCTCCTCAGGATGAGTCGGCTGGCTGTGAGTAAGAGAACCAGCCTACGGCATAAGTTCCACTGTGACCTGCTCTAATGGACTCTGTGGTTGAGTCTACCCCTTTCCCAAGTGACATGTCCTTATTCACTGTTGTCCCAGTCACACGGGAAATAACTTGCTGAACACAGGGTGATTTTCAGGTTGCCAGTGATCTTTTATAAATAAACTTGCTATTAAATGAGAAACCAAATTTCAAAAAGAAAATTATAAAGACTAGTACTTAAAAAGTTTTTCTATTTGTGTTAGAAAGTCAGGCTCTCATGTATCTTAGGTTGGCCTCAACCTCACTATGTAGTTGAGAATGACCTTGAACTTTGTGTGTGTGTGTGTGTGTATGTGTGTACATGTGTGTATATGTAGCGTAGTGTTGAACTTTCTGTGTGTCCGCATGCATACGCATGCACCCATGTGTGCACACATGCCATAGAGCAGATGTGATGATGGTCAGAGGCTACCCCGAGAGTCGGTGGTTCTCCTCCTGTGTGTGTCTAGGATTTCGTGCAGGTCATCAAATTTGTGCTTTACCTGCTAGCCCTCTTACCAGCCCTGTGGGTTGGTTTGTTTTGTTGCTTGTTTGTTTTGTGATAGGATCATATGTAGCCCAGGAATGGCCCTTGCCCTTGCTATGTATGTAGCTAACTATGACCTTGAACTTTTGTTCCTCCTGTTTCTACATCCCAAGTGATGGGATTACAAGTCTGTGTCACTGGCCCCAATTTCTGCAGTGCTGAGGAGCCAACCCACGGCTTCCTGTATGAAGCATCATGCCACCTGAGCCACATCGCCAGTCCTGGTGCTATACATTTCTGATCGCTGTACTCACCTATTTTGATAACACATTAATCCTTAGAGAGGTTTTCAGTTTGTTAGAAGGTTGTTATTCTTGGCACAGATATTTAGAGACTTTGGACATATAATAAATTATGAGCTAATATGAAATATTGAGCTTTCAACTTCAAATTGTGGGGAAGACAGTGTCAGCATGTTTTCTTATTTGAGTTTTTTTTTTTTTTCCTTAAGTGACTGGCACAATAGGAAAGAGATTCGAGGAGTGCTCCCTTTCTCTCTTGTATGAAGAGCTATCTTAACTGTTGACCACCTCTCTTCCCCACTGCAGACTCAGCCCTCCTGTTCTCCCACTGTGCTCCTTAAAAGAGATAGAACTGTCTATGGACAGATTTTTCAGATTGGAACCATCTGATATGACCAATGGCTGTTTTCTTTCTATCTTAACAAGAGAGGTAAGAAAGAAGAAAGCTCCTAATCCATACATACTTTGGAATTGAAAACAACAAACTCCCATCATGGGGACTCTCCTCGAGACCATTTGACAGTGGCTTGATTGCATTTCACTAGTAGCAAAAGGGCAAGAATGGGATTATTGCTGTGTGGCAAATAGTCTCTGCTCTTGATAATTCCCCTCAGTTTCCCTCCTTGACTTGCCCTTCTGCTCCCTACTGTCTAGTGCTCTTCCCTAACAGAAGAAATAAACAACAGGATTCTTTTTTTTTCTTTTTTCTTTTTCTTTTTTTTTGGGGGGGTGGGGGTGTTGGGACAGGGTTTCTCTGTGTTGTTCTGGAACTCACTCTGTAGACCAGGCTGGCCTCGAACTCAGAAATTCACCTGCCTCTGCCTCCCAAGCGCTGGGATTAAAGGCATGTGCTACCCACTGCCCAGCAGCAACAGGATTCTTATGAGGTTTATAAATGGGGAACTAAGAAAAAGCTACATGCTGGGGCTTCTGAGTTATATTAGGAACTAAGGCCTAAAAACCATTTACTTTAATATGTTTTATTTTTCACTAAATGACTGATAAATATTTAAAATTTGCACAGTGATGGTAACCCCTCCCACACTAACAACTGCCTGCTTCCATTGCAGCGTGACCCGTCCGAGACAGTGTCAGTGAAAGATGTTTTGGCCAGGGCAGCAGCCAAAGGTCTACTGGAAGGGGTTGAGGTTGGGAAGACACTCAAACGGGACAAGAAGAGGAAAAAACCAAAAGCATTACAGCCCAGAGTTCCTCACCATGGGGACCCGGTTCGTGACCATTTGGTAGTGGTTGGTAACGATACCAGCAACATCCAAATGAAAATCACCGAGTTCCTGCATCGAGAAAGCAAATCAAGTACTGTAACAAAAACATCTCTCCCAGCAAAAACTGGGCCTCAAGTGGGCACTTCCTCCCAAATCAGAAAGCCCAGCAAGCCTTTATCCACCCCACTGGTGAGGAGTGTTCCCAGGCCGATAGAAAGGCAGACAAACTTTGTGAGAGCTCGGCCAGAAGGCAAAGTGATTCCTCTGAAACCGATCGAAATCGTTCTGCCTCCAGTGATGTTCCCGCTGAGTTCCCAGGGGCCCAGGTTTCAGATGCCAGGCACCCATTTTTATTACCGCTTCTTTGGATCAAAGGTTGGTGCGCTCGGCCATCCTGTAATACCCAGAAGAAAGGAGAAGGTTAAGGAGAGCACACCTTCCTCCCTCGTCAGGCACCCTAGACCATGGCTCTGACTGTGTGGCCCTCGTGGCAGGGTGGCTGGGCTTTGTCCACGGTTAGACACTGTTACACAAGATGCTGGTGCTTTTGGTCACTTAGCATCCTCCAAAGCAAGATAACCTCCAGAGAGAGAATGAAGACAGATGAGGAGTAACACTGGAGGGCTAAGTTAAGGTCTCATCAGCTCAGTGCTAAGAACCTGTTTTAGGAAGTCCAATCACAGACTGCATCAGCGGTTAGGCCTTGTCTCACTCTTGGGAGGTTTGACGTGTGGGCAGAGCATGTCTGTCTTACCTGAAGGGAACCCAGGATCCCTTCCAGTAGGCCGACTGGCAGACTTGACTGAGCGCCTTGGTAGAAAGTCCTGAGATACGAAGGATGCTTTTCTTTCCAGCCTGCTCCAGTTCTAGTCAGGAACCTGAGACCACTCCTTAACTAGTAACCTCTCAAATCCCAACGGAGGCCAGCTTTTTCCTTAAGCACCCTACTGTTTCCAAGACAGGACATGTTCTCTACTAGGCTGAACTTTGAGTAGAGTAGGAAGCACAGGAAATCCCAGGGGCCAGATGTGCACAGTCCAGATGTTCATTCAGAAAATATTTCTAGAGAATCTCCAGAATCCCAAGTAGACTGAGCACGATAGTCCCTCCCTTCTGTTTATACCAAACATTGTTGGAAAAGGGACAGCAAGCAAGTTTCCACCTAAGGATTCTTATTCTGAGATATAGGTCTAACTGTCGAACAGAAGCAACATATCATTATCAGGGGTTTCTGATTCTATGCAAAGATCAGGTGTCAAAGCCAAACGTACAAGTCATTTCAAGGGCACACAGGGATCGAACCTTGGTAACTCATTTCTGATGCACAGTTAGAATATATTGTAGCACTATGTTAATTGCATTAAACGTCAACTACTCTTAGCTATAGTAACCATTGCCTAGCAATACTGACATGATTATCATTTCTGGGTCTGATTTTTCTTTTTCATCATGGCAACAGAAATTGTTTGACATTAAATAAAGTTATGATTACAGTTCTTATTTTTTTAAAAAGTTCAGACACATTCAGAGTTTGAATGTAAAGCTTTATCTTCAGAATGCACAGAACTGGGAGGTCTAAACGCTCGGTTCAGGTAGCAGGACTCCAGTAGACTGGGGTTTGTCTCAGCTCCCATGGTCTTTTTAGTCTCACTTGAGATGGGAAGAATGGAGGTGGGTTCGCTTTTCATAGTACAGTTTTATTTTAGCTAAAGATTTATAGTTTTCATTAAAATGTGAGTGAAGAAAATGAGTTTTGTACTTCAAGAGGTTTCCATTTCTATTGCGGAGAGTTTTTGCTAGTTGATTATTTAAAAGCACTGACTGTAGGGACTGGGCAGATGGGTTCCCAGGTCCAGCCTAGGCTGAGCTGCACAGAAGATCCTGTCTGGGTCCCTGCTGAGCATGTACCTGGGGCCACTTTCCATCCCTCACTCTATAAATCACAAGCCTGCACCGCTTAGATATTTTATCAACTACGCATCTCTTTAAATGATGCGTTTTGGGGTGCAGCCTTATCTGCCATTGTTCAGAGAGGAGCTGCCATTTCATGCCAGGAATGGGGGCTCAGGTTGAAAACCTTCACTCTAACCTGTATTTTCTGGGTTAACTCTCTTTGCTCCATAGAGGTTCTAACCTCTAGCGGCATGTGGTCCCTGCCACCACTTAGGTGTCTCCTAATATGTATCTTGGCACTAAGTTAGTTTTCTCTTTGCACATTCATGGAGATTCTGCTCTTCTTTAGGACTCTTCTAGGGAGGACAGGATCAATAATTTCCTGATAAAGTAAGAAGAAAAACAGGATAAAGGCAACATAAAAGAACTCTAGTGAAGATCGCTGAGCACACTGTCTTTTAACTGGCATTTTACCTTCTTGAGCTTCTTAAAGTGTTGGCAAAATAAAAAATAATCAAACTACTATAGTATTCAAATACTGCCGTAACGATTCATATTTTTATTTATTTACTTTGTGGTGCTGGGGGTTGAACCCAGAGCCTTCCCCCAAACAAGTTCATATTTTTACCTGAAATGATTTACCAGTGTAAACCCCCTGAAAGCAGGGTGAAATGCTATCCATTGAGAGCTGTCTTTAACAGCGTAAGAAAAGGTGGGGTGTGTGGCATACATCCCAGGAGGCGGATTGCCATGAGTTCAAGGCCAGTCTGGGTTACAGAATGAGATCTATCTCAAAGACCAGACAACACAACAACACAGCAAATGAACAAAACTTGGGTACACACTTTTATTTGTTTCCTGTATGTCAGGGAGTTAAAACAGACCCAACTGACCTAGCTATCGACTTTCATTTTGGAGCTAATAGATCCCCATCTCTGTTCCTTAATCTTATAGAAATGAAAGGCAGACTCTGTGTGTGTGTGTGTGTGTGTGTGTGTGTGTGTGTGTGTGTGTGTAAAAGATTGCGTACCAAAAAACTCCAACTGCTGACAAGATGGGTTTCTGTGTTCAGAATGCCACTTCACTTTACTGACTAAAAATGTTCAAGTAACTACTTCCTAATTCTTAACAAGTGGGAAGACACTAACACTAAGGAAAGCAGGACCTCCCATTACTAAAGTGATTAAAAAAAAAGTTTAATTTGAAGTAAGAATAATACAGAAAATAAAATTACTGGAGAGACACTAAATTCATACTTGTTTCTTTATATATGTGGCCTGGCTGTCAGATCAAGGAGTCAAAGGTTTTATGCAGCCACATTTATTCCCAGGACATTTTACATGTAAATGGTAACACAAAACAACAAGAAGTCCTTCCAGGGGGAAGTGGCTGATGTGGCTGCCTGGTGATGGTCGGCACTGCCTCAAAGTGCCTTTCCCCCCCCCCCCCCATCCTTTCTAGGGACTAAACTCGGATCCCTGCATGTTGTACAAGAGCTGTACCACTGGGCCATGCTGCCAGTATGCCAAAACACGTCCAATTACTTTTTTACTGGCTGTAAACACATCAGATGTTAGGTTAAACTGGGCCAACTAGAGAGCTTTTGGTTTCATTAAATTGTGCTAGTGGTTTTTGAAGTCTTGTGTTGAAATGCTCATAAAGCAAATGTGCCATACACTAAGGGGAGTTTTGGGGGCTGCAAGTTAGGAGGCCCAGTTTTGAGTAGTTTGTTATATGTCCTTCTAAAACACCTAATGCGGATTTAAAAAAAAAAAAAAGTAGCAGTGCCAACAGTTGTATCACCAAGAATTTGCTTTAATGGAAATGGGTCTAATGTCCCTTCATGCAGTAAGACAGACAGACAAACAAAACAGTGGTTCTAGTTAGCTTATGGGTGGCCGTAAGTCCAGGTGGAAACAAAGGGCATGTGGCTCTGTGTGTATATTTTTGATGAAATCACATGTATTATGAAGATATAAAAGTGAAGCACTGCACAGTGCTTTAGTCTACAAAGTAAAGGTCTTCTCCAGATGGCATGTTGGCTACCCCCTTGACGCTTCCATGGGGGAACGCACATAAGGTGGTAAGGGTGCATCTATCTGCTTTTAAAAAATAAAAGGAACTTTACGCATTTTGCCTTCTACATATTCCAACAGAAATGTGACTGCAAATCATTGCAAAACCACTTTTTAGGCGATGTATAGTTCACTGAGTTACTTAAGACCTGGATACAAGGACATCATACCCAGTAAAGATAATACAGTAACACAATAATGCAGTATATTTCAGTAAAAATAGAATAAATAAAGTAAAAATATTTCAAGCTGTATTTAACAGGTTAATTTAAAAAAAATGATAAGACACACAAGGCATCGTGAACATGGCTGCCTGTTTACCGAATCACAAAGATCAAGAATGCATAGGTAAGGGAAATATCACAAAGCTCGCAGGTAAGACATCGGCATCCTCTCACAGACAAATACAAACATACTTTCATACATACTTTTTGGCCATGGCAGAAAGTGTCCGAACATATTGTTTAACATAATTCATTTTACAAAACAAAACAAAAAAAATCAACCTGCACTTAGCACGCAAAGCTATTCTCAGAACAGAACATGTGCCGTAAAAGCATTTCACACGTAAAAAGGCTATCGTTCATCTTACTGCATCCTAAAATTGCATATATAAATCAGTTTGCTACTTAAAGCTAGCTCAGTCTTCTTGATCCTGAAAACAAACATATGCCTTTAAAAAAAAATAAAAACGAAAAGGGTCTGGGTAGAGACTACCTATAGAAATGCAGATTTCTTCAGAGTTTTGAAGCTGAGTGCCCTAAAACACTCCGCTGCAGAGATCAAAATTAGAGACTACGATAACGGGATTCTGAAGTTTTTCTCTGGGCACAATAAGGTTTTCAGTGTGCAGAAATGTCTCAGATGGCACCTCTTACTTCGGCTAGTGTGTAAGCCGGCACTAAGGGTAATACCCTCTCTCAAGAGACATCACTTTCCCTGTAATGTCAGGGTGGCAGCGAGTGATTTCAGCTTCTCTGCATCCCCCTCAGTCGCTCCATAATGTTCTGTGGTGGTAAACGTCACAGCTGGGAATGTTCCCACCACAGGTAACAATCTCTGGAAAGTTTGAGATGGGAGAGGCTGCTGAGGACAGACATTCTTCCTCTATGACACATTTGAGGAACATAGTCCTGAACCGAAAAAGGACAATGTTCTTACAAGAAGTGCCACTGGGTAGATAAAGTGGACGTTTTCCTTAACTCACTCAGGGAATTCTGAGATCGCCTGACAGTATTTCTGTTCACTGTGTGGCCCCAGAGTCATTTGTGAAGGGTCCT
>JADRCD010183984.1:0-15838 GCA_019843815.1 Montemys delectorum
ACACACATGCACCACAGATATACACATACACTCAAACTCAAACACATACTGTTCTAATTTGTTTTCTGCTACTTTAATAAATTCCATGACCAAAAGCAAAGTTAGGAGGAAAAAAGACATATTTTGCTTACACTTCCAGGTCACCTTTCATCACAGCAAAAGGCAGGGCAGGAACTCCAGCAAGAGCTGGAAGCAAGAACCATGGGGCGCGCTGCTTCCTAGCTTGCTGTCTGCTCATGCTCAGCTGGGCACATCTGCCTGTGGATGGTGCCGCCCACAGTGGGCTGGGATCTCATACAAAACATCATGAAGACGGTGTCACAGATAAGGCCACAGCCCTTCAGATCAACAGTTCTTCAGGGGAGACTCTGTCTTCCGGGGTAACTTTGTGTCAAGTGGACAATAAAAGCAACCCAGGACACGTGGTGTCACTCAGCCCACAGTGTATGCTTCTCACACCTAAAATTTGAAAGCTGTCATACTTTGTGTTTTGTTTTCAGTTGTTTTGCTTTTTAACCGATCAAAGGGAATCACCCACTCTGCACCAGAGTTGCAGTGAATTCTATTCTCCACAGTGTTTCCCACCTCTTCTACCATTGTGGAACCTTGTGGAGCCCAGGGAAATGGAACCTGACGTCTTCACCGCACCGCAGTTGCCTGTCCACTTGCCTATTCTCTTCCCCCTAGTTGTCTGACAGACTCAGAGGACAGAGTCCCAGCCCCAGCCCCCTAGTGTGCATCACTGACACCCCCAAGGTGGCCACATCCCTCCCAGGGTGATGGGGTGATCTCTTGAGAGGCATTTGAAATACAGCGACTGGTGATGCCCCTCCCCCTAGCTCCCACACCACAGGGGACTCGGAACCTCCTGTACTGGTCATCCTTCCAGGGAAGGGAGAGGGAACGGGAAAATCACATTCTCAGTCCTCTCCTGCATCAACCAGCACAGCACAGAAATTAATTCTGTCACATGCAGGCCCCACACTGCTGCATCAGCTCCAAAATGCTCATTTTTAATTTATTTATAGCTTGTCTCATTCCTCAAAGGAGTCCAGGCATCTCTAAAAGTAAAGACAATAAAACAGAAAAATATACATATTTTAAAAATCATGACCAGGGGAAACATGGATCAGAATGAGATATCAATTACCACACGCTTTCTGCCCGCCGAGTGTCCCCCAGAGGCGCTCGCCATCACTTACTAAGGTGCCCACCCTTGTTGGAAGTGTCCAGCCAGGGTGAACACCCAGGATGTGGGATACGGGGTCAAAAGGTCAGAACTATTCTCACTCTGGATACACAGCTTCAGATTGCTTTTTTTCTGTGAGTTGGATCAATCCCTGATCTAAATTGCAACCCCTGCTGTGATGAAGATGGAGGGCCTTTGGATCGGGGCACGGCTGGAAGGACAAGGCACGGATGCTCCCGCCACCAAGTCCTTCACGTTAGTCTTATCTTGATGGACTAGAGATGGGCAGAAGAGAAGCTTAGGTCTTGAGGGTACCTTGGCTCTGAAGGCTGGAGTGATGCTACTTCAGGTGTGTGGCTCTGTGACTGATGACAGGCAAGGGTGCAGGCCTAACAGGTGTGTGTTTTCCACAGACAGTTGAGGCTATGCTATGTCCTAGCCTCAGTACCCTGGGTATCCCTCAGTACCATGGGCGTAACTAGTAATGTCTCTACTCCCGAAACAAACCATAATTTAGCAGTGTGGTGCCGTCATAGGGTGCATTGTCAGGAAGGGAAGTTGAAACATGGCTGTAGTTAATGCTGATATTGATTAAATGCCTACGCGTCTCTCAGAACGACTACCACTTCCCCAGGGGCTTCCGCCATAATAGCAGGGTATTGCTATCTCTCTTTTCAGATTAGAAATTCAACTCAGGAGGCAGAGGCAGGTGAACCTCTGTGAGTTCAAGGCCAGCTTGTTTTACAGAGCTAATCTGAGGACAGCCAGAGCTATACAGAGAAACCCTGTCTTGAAAAACCAAACCAAACAAGCAGATTAGAAATTCTCCCAGAAAAGATAGAAATTCCTTTCCCAACGGCTTGATAACTCCACCCAGGAACTTGTTCTCCATCTTCTCATCAGGGGCTGGGAGAACAATACTTGTCTCCATCTTCTGAGGAGAAGCCCTTGAGCACAAGGACCATGATGCCCTTCCACGAGATTGGGATTCTCTGAAGCAGTGGCCGCAGCTCCCGGCATCTCTGTGGGAACTAGCTGCTGCAGGCTTCTTGCAGTAAGGGCACAGCCAGGCAGCGTCTAAACTTCAAAGTTTCAAAGGCTTTACTGTTTAGCAGACAGGACCATATCCAGTAGCTAAGCTTTTAGCCTTGGCTACAGCTCCCTGCCTCTGGTCTTTGGGCTTTAATCTGAGTAATTGCAGAACCAGCCTCCCCTACCTCCCCTCCCCTGATTTGCCTGAAGGAATGAGAGAAGGGTGGATGGGAGCCTGAGGCCACACTTTGAGTTAAGTTAGTTAATTTGTGTATGTGTGTATGCACACACGCACACATGCACGCACGCGAGCGCACACGGGCACACACACACACACACACACATGCCATGGCACACACGTAGGGGTGAAAGGTCAAATGATGGGGATCCATTATGTCTACTTTGTCAGCTTCAGGGATGAACTCAGGGTGTCAGGGTTGATGGCGTTACCCACTAAGGTGCCCCACCAGCCCCTGAGAGAATGAGGAAGGGTCCTGTACTCTAGATAGCAGCTACCCAGCCCTGGAGTCCAAGCCCTAGACCTAAGGAAGACCCCCATTCGTGCTCTCAGCCTCCAGCTCCTCAGTCTGAAGGAGTCTGAGGAGCCATAGCAGACTAGAAAGCTTCTGCACCGCTCAGGGGCACAAAGGGGCTTGAACTACCAGAAGCAGCGGCCTTTGGGGCGCCTGAGACAAAAGCGGCTCATCGATCAGCCCTGAAGCTCTGTGCCAGTCCTTCCAGGGGATTTCCTTCGCTGCCTCTTCATGGGACAGAAGCAAGAGCAGGAGTAAGAGGAACAAGAAGCCCCAGGGAAGCGTGGGACAGAGCTGCAGATACACTCAGCAAGCTGGGCCGCTCCACTCAGATGCGCTACCCTGGTCGTCATGGCCAGCTCCTTGCTCTCCTCTCCTTCCTCCCCTAACGTCACTTTGTGCTTCCTTCACAGTCTTCATGAACACAGCTATCCCCATCGCCGCTGTCCTCATCGTAAGTAGACCTTTCTCCTCTGCATGGGACTAGGGAGGGGACGAGTGGAGAGACAGCCAGGCTTTATACCCTCTTGCAGGAGGATCTCGAAAGCTGTGTCCAGGTGTGAGTGAGGGTGAATGCAGACGTACTCGATCCCCACTCCACACAGATGGCGTGCTATCTTGGATCCCAGGGGATAAGGAACAGTACTTAGAGGAATAAAACCTTCTCTTAAAAATAGCTATTGGGGCTGGGGATGAGGCTCAGTAGGTAGTATACATGGATGGTCTGCACAAAGCCCTGGGCTCCATGAACTGGGCATGGTAGCACATTCTGTAGTCCCAGCACTGGGCAGGAGTGTCAGTGCAGAGTCTCTTTTGGCTACATAGTAAGTTCAAGGCCAGCCTGGGCTACATAAGACCCTGTCTTAAAAAAAAAAAAAAATGAGGTAGGAAGAGAAGAGAGAAAAGAAGGGGTCAGTATATTGTCTATAGAATTTTAAAGTGGCTGTCTACTTACTAACACATAAGAATGGCACCCATCTGTTGTAGAAGTTGATGGGACCACTGGGAAGAAGAGTCAGAACAGAGGTAAAGGCCGCACACTCCACTCAGCATCTCCAGGGTTTTCTTCCTCATCCTTTTAAAAGCAGATGATATGTCACGTCTACAGAAATAGGACCGTGTCGCAAACACAGTTGTATAACCTGCTTTTTAAGATTTAGGAACATGCCACACACAGTTCCCGTATCATGGACAGCCTAGTTGTGGAGGCAGGTCCCATGCCCTACAGCAAGGTCTGGGGATCCCTAGAGCCCAGCCCCCACCCCACCCCCGCCCTCCCGCCTCCAGTCTCCCCTCTGTGTCTACTCCAAGACTGAGGCTCTTTTTAAAAAGACATTGTTATTTCCCCCTGAGGCCGGCATCCCTGAGCAGCATAGAGTGCAAGGCTGCCAGGCACGCTTGGGAATTCACTTTAAATGTGATTTATTGAGCCGATTCCTGGCCTGGGCTCTGGGAACTGTTCTATAGAACCAGTCAGGTAGCCAGGGACAGACCCAGGGAGGCGATGCTGTGGCAGCTATTTTTACATTTTTACCAGACTGAGGACTTAGGGAAACTGGCACCCAGAATTCTAAGTGGAACAGGGGCAAATTCAACCCCAGGACTCCTCCCTGCCTCTTCCTGGCACAGAGGAGTGAGGAGCAGCCCCACCCCTAGCATGAGTCCTGAGTTTTCTGGGGACATTTCCATGGGGTGACTGAGGAAGATGACTGTGCCTAACTGAAAGGTTCCCCCACAGTCCTGATGAGCTCTCAGGCTTCCTTTCTGGAGCCTTGGGCTTTGGTGTGGGAAGGGAAGGGGACACACACCCTGAGTCACCCCGCCCCCCTCCTCCGTGCTTTGTCCACAGACCTTCGTGGGCCACGTGAGCTTCTTCAAAGAGTCGGACTTCTCACCCTCGGTGGCCTTTGCCTCTCTCTCTCTCTTCCACATCCTGGTCACACCGCTGTTCCTGCTGTCTAGTGTGGTTCGGTCCACTGTCAAGGCCCTAGTGAGGTGAGAGGAAGGCACTACAAAGGGCTGTCCATCACTCCATCACAGGCCACACCTCCACCCCTATCATACAAGTTGAACAGTAAACCAACCCAAACCAAACAAAGGTACCTCCAGTCCAGAATATTCCAAAATGGCTGGTCAAATTTTTTTTTTTTTTAAAAGAAAAAACTGTCCTGTGGACTGCAGAGTGTTAACTCAAGGTAGTGTGCTTACCTGGTATAGGCAAGGCCTGGATTTCAGTTCCTATCACTATAAAAAAAAATGTGTATATATAAGCTTTGGTGTAGAACACTCACCTGAAGCAGGAGGGTTAGGAGTTCAAAGCTGTCCTTGGCTACACCGGTAAGTTTGAGGCTAACCCGGGCTACCGGAGACCCTGTCGCAAAACAAAACAATACAAAAAAAGAAAACAGGGCAGAGGGTGGAGGGGTGCCAAGGTGACGTAGTGGGAAAAGATGCTCGCTGCCAGGCCTGGCCACCTTAGTTCAATCCCCAAGACCCACATGGTAGGAGGAAATCACTCCTTAAAGTTGTCTGTAGCACGTGGACCTCTCCAACCCTATGACACAAAATAAGTGAATACATATTTTTTTTTTAAACTCCTGGTAACATTTGTTACCCAGTCCTATGGAGCTGCACACTGAGCAGCCCCAGGCCACATGGCTTTTGTAGGGAACATTTAGGACCAGGCACCCACTGAGAGCTGTTTTCTCAGCTCACACCTCCTCCTTCCCCCTCCTCTGCCCACCAGGGGTGAAGGGTATCCCTTTGCTTCCTCTGCAGCGTGCAAAAGCTGAGTGAGTTCCTGTCCAGTGCAGAGATCCGTGAGGAACAGTGTGCCCCCCGAGAGCCTGCACCCCAAGGCCAAGCGGGCAAGTACCAGGCGGTGGTAAGTGTCCAACCTCCCCCTGCTACTCTCGAGTGTGCCCACCCGCACTCGGCCCTCACATTTCCCCTAGAAGGGGTCCTCCCAGCCCTGAGGCCTCCACCCTCCTAACCATCCACAGCCCCTCAAGGTCGTGAACCGCAAGCGCCCAGCCCGGGAAGAGGTCCGGGACCTCTTGGGCCCACTGCAGAGGCTAACCCCCAGCATGGATGGAGATGCTGGCAACTTCTGTGTCCAGGTGAGTCCTCAAGCCTGTATCCACACCCCTAGCCCCAGCGCCATCTTTCAAGAGAAGCTTAACACCTTCGAGACCAAGAACGTGAGTCCTGAGTCCTCTATCCCTTGCCTGGAGGAATCCTGAAGCCAAGCACAACATTTCCACCCGACTCAGCAGGAGAGCTCCCTCCTTGCTAGGGTACCTCAGACGGGGCTTAGTCCCGATGGTCCACCCCAGAAGCACTCCAGGAGTTAGAAGTAATATTCATTGATCTTCATAGGGGAGGGGAGACAGGGACACACCCAACTGAAAACGGCCTTGCCTCTCTCTCCTCTTCTGCACCCTGTTGGGGATGGCCCGATAATGAAGATCATCGGAGGCTTCTTCACCTGGACCCCTGATGGAATCCCCACCCTGTCCAACATCACCATCCGTATCCCCCGAGGTATGGCCCACCTCACCCTTCCCGATGTACCCTCATGTCCCAAAAAAGAGGAAAAGCCAAATCAGTGTTTGCCGAGCCCCTGCTCTCTGCTGCCTAGCTAGACATTCTGAGGTCTGAATTCCAAACAGAAACAGGCTGTAGCCAAGATCGGGTCAAGACAGGGACACCTTGATGTCAAGCCATTTGTTGCCAGTGATATCTTAGCAGGTGTCAGACTTGATGTTCTAGGAGGATTATGGAAATGGAGGTTCTGAACGCAGCCTGTTTCCGTCAGGCCGGTGGCAAAGGGTCATAGGTGGGAGCCACGCTGGCACTTTGGGGAAACAACAAGGAGTACCAGGAGCGCTGCAGGGTGTGGGGGAAGCAGAGGATGTCGGGAGTGGAGGAAGGACCTGGGAAGCCAGAGAACACTGTCGATTCCAGAAGGAAAGACCCTGGAGTAGGGACCCTCTTAGAGTTTCCTGGGGAGGAGGGCCGGGAGCTTACGTGTACTTGTCCACCCCGTCCAGCTTCCATCTCACCCGCTGCCCTCCATTGCCTAGGCCAGCTGACCATGATTGTGGGGCAGGTGGGCTGCGGCAAGTCCTCACTCCTCCTGGCCACCCTGGGGGAGATGCAGAAGGTCTCTGGGGCCGTCTTCTGGAACAGGTAACATTTGCATCTCTCCCTCCAACCATCCCTCTCTGTGGAGGGTGTACCATTCATTTATTGAATGCCTCTGTGCCTTGAGCGGACACTTGGTAAATGCTATTGTTTTTCTTATAATGTCATCATTAGTGTCCATTCAACTCTTGCTGTGTGATGTGCCGGGCTCTTTGTACAATTCCATGCATGAATGAATACCAACAGAGTATTGCTACCAATTCTCTTCTTACAGATGCAAACTGTATTTGCCCTAATTCATACAACTAGCAAGAGGCAGAGCAGAGATTCAAACTTAGTTTTGCTCACTCTTAAATCTCATATTTCCTGGGCTATATATTTCCTCCCAGGCAACATTGGTTCCAGGTTTTTCATCAGCAAAGCAGACTGAGACCATTCAGGGTATGTGTGTGGAGAGCCCAGAAGTAACCCACTCTCTTAATTAAAGAGCCAGGACCTTTGGTGGAGTCTGTCATGGATCTATTATTTATGCCCACCTACTTCTAAACCACTTCTAAAAGGCAATTAGCTACTGAGAGATGAATATCAAATGGAATCTTTAAAAGGCAGGAGAGGGAACACTGAAAAACGAAGAGGGTGGAGAGGTGTTCCGAACCTGAACAGATTAGCCGCAGCCACCTCCACAAAGCCTGGCTCCGTGCCCTGCCATCACCAAGGGAAAGAGGTGCCCTAGTCCCCCAGCCCGAGTTCACAGCTCTTATTCAGGATGGTGGAGGGGAGGAGGTGCAGCCAACTCAACGGGGGGGGGGGGGGGGGGGGAGCAGCTTGCCCTATAGGTTTTTTTTGTTTGTTTGTTTGTTTTTTAAGGAAATTAATTTTCTCCTTTTTAAGGAAATGAGGATGACAGGTTTTGATAAACCTGAGCAGGGAGAACTGACCATGGGTTTTACACTCACAATATCTTTTTTCCAAACTGCCCTTGAATGGTGTCCCCCAGCTGTAACAAGTCTCCCTCACTGCTGTGGCCATGGGCTAGCAGGTGAGCCCTTTGGGTTCCCTGATGGGTCATGTCAGCTTTGGGTCCTGTGTAGGAGCAAAACGGCAGCAAGTTTCCCCAGCAATTCTCTGGGAAAGCCCTGGAACAGACTGAGTTCACTCTGCAGGCTTAGGCTTTGATAACAGCACACACATACACACACACACACACACACACACACACACACACACACACACATACCCTTCACAGAGCCACTACCTGAATCCTCAGGCTTTGTGCTCAGCAAAACCCACCTTTCTCAGTGGATATCCCGGCCCGTTTGAAGCCAAGAGGAAGACTGAGGCACCAAGATTCTTGTACCCTAGAATCCACCTTGCTCTCCTCCATGGGCTAGCTCCCCCTAGGCATAACAGGTTAACCTGTAGCCATCCCTAGGCTGTGAGCACCAATTCCTGGCTCAATTCGAGCTTTGGCTTCTCTATACCAATACATTAATTCCACCAAAGTATACTGAGCCCACCTGTGATGCCAGACCCTGTGCCCAGCCACAGAATGCAAGGATAGTAAAGATGTGGCTCCTCGCTGGGTGTGGTGGTGGTACATGCCTCTAGTCCCAAGCACTCAGAGGCAGAGCCAGGCAGATCTCTGTGATCTCGAGGCCATCCTGGTCTACAGATCCAGTCTCAGGGCAACCAAGCCTGTATCAAAAGCAAAAAGGGAGAGCAAGAAAATCAGTGACACCAGAGCACTGGAGAACGAGGAGCTCTGTGGTCCGGGGATGGGGGTGGGAGGACTCTGAGCAACATCCTGTAGACAAATGTGAGCTTATCTAATGGAAAAGGCAGGGGTGGAAGAGGAAGGTACCCAGATGAGGTCACTGTACAGACAAAGGCTTGCTGATAGTAAAGAGCATGGCTCTGGGTGCCTGGAGTACTGAGTGTGTGGGATTCAGTGACGAGGAGCGGGTAGCAGGGCTGGAGAGATGGCTCAGCCGTTAAAGGCTAGGCTCACAACCAAAAATATAAGGAACGGGTAGCAGGCATGAGAAAGACCATGAAGCTAAAAAGCTGTAGAACTGCCTGCTTCTGATAAAGAATGATGGAATAGGGGAAGGGACCAGGGGAGAGGCCAGTTAGAAGCTCGTTAAAATGGCTCTCAGAGAGTCTAAACTGATGTGACTCAGTTGGTTCCGTTTGTCCTGAAAAACCCTGAGTAGCCATGTCTCCATCTAGACATCTATCTCGGGGCAATGAGCTAAGAATGTTGAATGCTTCTCACTTCTGGGAGGAGACCCGAACCCAAGACATTGGACCTTGGGTCTTCTGAGAGATGGTGCACTTGCAAAGTGAGCCAAGAACAAAATAGCCTTTAATCTGGAGACTTCTGCTGATAGTGCCCTCAGCAAGCTTACAGCCAGCGGCACTTCCTTACTAAGGCCAGAAAGGAGTTCCAGGGGGTGCACAGGGCAGAAAGCTGGGAGATTAGGGAGGTGCAGCATCGAGAACCCTCTGGGGAGATGGAGCTCGGCTTGTTGGTGCAACTGCTCATTTATTCCTGCAAGGACCAAATGAGCTAAGTATGGCTGAGCAGGCAGGAGCAGATGCTCTGGGGCAAGCTGCCTGAGATCAAATTTGATCTGTGTGTTTTGGAAAATTCCATAAGCGTCCTGTACCAGTTTCCCTTTTAACCCACAGGGGCGATGAGAGGATTAACCTAGCATGTAGCAGGAGCCCTAGGAGTATTATGATAAAAGGTATTATTCAGCCATGCCCCTCCTTGCCAAGAACAAAAATTCCCATACTGTACCCTAGCCTGTCTCCCAGGAGAGACCCTAGCAAGCTCCCCGGAGACAAGAACTACATTTTATTTTTCTCTCTGAATCCATAGTCACTTTAGCAAATGAATTCATTTACAAATGAATGAACCAGGGACAGCTAGGGACTGTATTAATGTGTCTCTCTCCCACGAGCCTTTGCTCAAGTTGCTCCCTAACCCAAGCTTCTGCACCCACTCTGGGGAGGAGCCAGCCGTGAGACTGCGCCCCACATTCTTCTGTGATCCGTCTGTATGGCTCTGGGCCCTTTAAGGTTCCAGGCTGTTCTCTAAGAGCTTCTCTACTTAACTAAGGGGAGGGAAGTCTGGCCCTCTCCCCCAGGATACCCCAGGCAGATCGGACTATGTAGAAGGAGCCCCAGAATGGAGAGCTCTCCTGAGCAGACCCTGGCTCTGAATCTCAGAGCCACGTGACTCCCACATGTCCCCTTTCATGAGTCACCAGCTCCCTGGCTTCCTGACTCAGTTAACTGTCAGCCTGGGAGTTTGCAAACTCCCTATGTAATCTCTAAGAAGAAAACATGTTAATAAAAGTCAATAGTACCAGACACACTCAGGTACAATTCGTTTCCTGGGAAGTGAAAAATAAGGCTGTCTGTCCTTCTAATGTCCCCAAAAGCTATCAGGAAGTAGGTCTCAGGAAAGCACAGGGTGGGGAGAAGGTTCCCATGAAGAAGAACAAACCTGGTTTCCCCCAGACTCCCTGCTCCCTTCTCTCTACCACCTGCTGAGGAGCCCACATGTGACCTGTCAGTGTGTCTGTCTATGCCCAATATTGACCCCACACACACCTTGCTCTAGGACTTTCTCAGAGCCCACCTGTGGCTTTGTGGTGTTTGGCTCAAGGTTGCCTGACTCCCACCCTTAGATGTACCCAAGTGTGCTAGGGAGAGACTGGGGACTCGGGTGCCTCCCAAGTCTCCTGGAGGCAGCAAGTGGACAAGAGACCTGGGCAGGACCAGCCAGGCGTGGGAAACAGGTGGCCTGCTTAGTTCTGACTGTGCCATTTCCCTGCTTCACGACCTCAGGCAGGCGACATCACCTTCCTGGAACTTACTTTCTTCCTTTCAAGCAATAAAAAATGCCCTGCCCTTTGCATCTCAGAGATCTGGCCTTGGCAGACACTGCACAGGGAGCCATGAGTGGGAGGAAATGCCTCAGGACAGTCACAGGCTTGCAGGAGGGAGGAGCAGTGGACTGTAGAGGCCCTGTGAGTCCTAAGCTCATCTCCTCCTTTAATACGTCGCTGGAATCTTGAATGAATGCTGGGAGCCATGAGTTACTCTGCACTGTTGTAATCAAAATACCTGAGAAACTCTTTTAAGGGAGGAAAGCAAATTGTTTTGGCTCATGGTCATAACCCTTTGGGTCTCTGGGAGCTTGAGGCCAGCCTGGTCTATACAGTGAGTTCCAGGTCAGCTGGGGCCACATTGTGAGTGAGACTCTGCCTTTAAAACAAGAAAACAAAATCCATAGCCTTAGGCCCAGTTGATTTGGGTGGGGCCTATGTCGTGGCAGCCGGGAAGGATGAAAGAGTAAACAGCTTCGTGGTTCACGGGAAGCAGAGGGAGAGAGCGTGTAAAGAAGACAGGGACAAGATAGCCACAAGGTCCCACCCTAGTGACCCACTTCCTCCAGCTAGGTCCCACTTCCAGCTAGGTTCTTCCCAGCCTCTATGACTTCCCTAAATAGTACTACCAAAGGGGGACCCAGCGTTCAGTACACAGGCCTATGGGGAGCACTGTAGATTCAGAGCACAGTGCACACTGAGGCACTTGGTTCTCCCTCTGCCTGCACTGTGTCACACAAGCACAGGGCAGAAGGGAAATCCCCCACCACCAAGCACTTCACTCCCCACCCCACAGCAAGCTCTTCTCTCCTCCCTGAGCTATATGCTGTGCTGCTGCTAAAGGGCTCTCTCTCTCTCTCTCTCTCTCTCTCTCTCTCTCTCTCTCTCTCTCTCTCTCTCTCTCTCTCACACACACACACACACACACACACACATACACACACACACTCACACTCACACTCACACACACAGTAGAAAGGAAATAGAGGCTCCTCATTAAAGGGGCGTCACATGTCCCAGCCGTGGGTTCAAACCATAAGGCCATCTCTTCCCACCTCTGCTCTCTGCCTGTCTCTGTGTGCTGTGTCCCTCTCCGCCGCCTGACCATTCCCTCCTTCCATATCTGTGCCTCGATCCCTCCCACTCCTCAAGGTTCAGCTCATCCAACTTCTATGAAACATCCTTTGTGTCTTCCTCTTCCAAATGACTTAAAGATTACATTTTCTGCCAGGCCTGGTGGTGTGAGCCTACATCCCATTCTCATGGCTGGTGAAACAGTCTAGGCTGCTCAGTAAGACCTCATCTCAAAATGAAAGTAAGGATGGGACTGTAGCTCTGTGGTAGACCAGTTACCTGGCATCGTGAGGCCTGGATTCAATCCGTAGTGCCACTCAAAAACTATGTAGTTTGTAGTTCCAAAAGGAGGTGCATCAAGGCCTGGAGAGATGGTTCAGTGGTTGCAAGTGTCTACTGCTCTTGCAGAGGACCTGAGTTCAGCTCCCAGCACCCACATCAGGAGGCTTACAACTACCCGGAACTCTAGTTCCAGGGGATCCAACAGCCTCTTCTAGACTTCCTAGGTAACTACACACATGCACATACCCACACAGACACACAAATACACATAATTAAAAATAAAATTCAAGTGCACCATAAGCTAGAAAAGACGCACAAGTATAAAGAAGATTGATTAAAAAAAAAAAAAAAAAAAAACGTCGTGTTATCTCGCCTCCTCGAGTTTCCTGCCTTTTTCGTTTTGTCTCTGTGTGTATTATCTTCCCCAAAATTCTCTAACGTTTTGGTTCCTCCTACTTTTTTCTGGGATCTTGTAACTCTTTTTCTTCTGTCTGTCTGTCTATCTGCTTTCACCCATCAGACTGTGAGCCCCTGCAGGGCAGGCTTTGTGCCATGGTGTAGCTTGGCACAGCAAGTGCTGGCCAGAAGAACCGGGGTACCCTAGAGAGATTCCATCGGCAACTGCTTGCTGTGCTGTGCTGCATGCAAGGCAGCATGCTCTGTAATCCAGAACTCAGGAGGCAGACACGTGGGTTCCCAGAGTCTTCTGGACAGGGAACTCCAGTTTGTGGGAGTTCCTGTCTCAAAGAAACAAGGTAGAGAGCAACTGAGGAAGTCACTCGATGTGGACCTCTGGCCTTACCCACATGAACAAGTACATACAAGCATACACAGATATGCACACATACACATACACACGCACACACACACACACACACATATTCCAGCAGTCAGTGAAAGAACGTGCTTGCCAAATATACTAAATATACTATTCTTTACTTTTTGGCTTAAAATATAGACACAAAGCTTTAGTAAGGCTCCTGTTAGAAGTTTAGGGATACAATAAGAAGAGGAAGTGATCCCAGGTTAGCATCCCAGCTTCTTCCCTTCTTTCTGACTCTGTCGAATAGAACCTATTCTCCAACCCTGAATCTCAGTGTGCTGTAAAGTGGGGACAGAATACAGTCGTAGTGCCAGACTGAGTGCCAACTCCTTGGCACTGTGCATGGCAATAGCCACTAGCAAGAACTCGCCCCTCCTTCCCTCTTCCCCGATGATTAATACGCCTGTTAGCAAGCTCCATTTATTACAGATCTGTCACGTGCTAAGCACTGTGGGGGCTGGAAAAGATGTTCTTCCTGCCTTTAAATCCCACAGGGCACACCAGGCTTGCACAGGCACTGATGGAGAGCAAGGCAGTCCATTAGGAGTGCTAATTGAGCAGCTGAGATGGAGATGAACGGAGCCAGGGCTGAGTCAGGGCTAGAGGAGGGTGTGCTGAGTCCTCAGGAGGCCCTGGAGATGCAGACCACAGCCTTTGCTACTCTGGAGAAACTCACCTGGGCTGTGGCCACAGGGCAGGAGTTTGTCAGCTCCGGTTTCTTCTGTCCCATGTTAGTGGCCTGCCTAAGACTTGTCGATCACAGTAATTTGGTGCTTAGAGAAGTTGGGTTAGGAGGGGCTGGGAGAGTGGGCAGGGACCGCAAAACCCAGAGGAAAGGGCCAGGGATTGGTGATGACAAATGCCTCACGACCTCACTTGGTCCTGCCTCAGAGTATGATGGGTACCTATCAGAACTTTGCCATTTGTTGGGTGTATGACTTTGAACACGTTACTTAGCCTCGGAGCTTGATATATATATATATATATATATATATGTATATATATATATATATATATACACACACACACACACACACACATATGCTTTGAGAAATCAAAGCAAACCTCCGAGTGGTTATTTTATAGATTTAAAGTCATCATTCTGTGCCTGGAAAGATGGTCCAGAAGTTAAGTGCACTGGATACTCTTCCAGAGGATCCAGGTTCAGTTCCTACCACCCACATGATAGCTCACATCTGTCAGAGCTCACGTGTGTAATTCTAGCTCCAAGGGATACATACCCTGTTCTGACCTTTGGGATTAACAGGCATGTACATGGTAAATAGACTTCCTCAAAGTCTCATAACTACATATAAAAATAACAAATAACAAAATAAGTCTAAAAAAAAATTAAGAGACCATTCTATTACAGTGCTTATCAGTACTTATAAAAGCTCAATAAATGGTGGCTGCCTTCAGCATTATTAAAATAAGATAACTGGGTGCAGTGACTCAGGTCCACAGTCCCAGCACCCAGTGGGTACAGGCAGAAAGATCAGGAGTTCAGGGTCATCTTTGGCTACAGAACAAACTTGAGGTCAATTTGAGCTACAGGAGGTCCTGTTTAAAAATTCTCATTTAGTAATTAGAATCCTAAGAGCCTGCATGAATACAGAGAAGGCTGTTTTCCCACATGTGTATGTTACAAGTGCACATTTCATCGGGGGAAGATGTTTCTGAAAGGTTGAAAGATATTGAGCTGGCACAGGGGAAAGACCACAGAGAAACTTGGCCCCATGATTCAGATCCCTGTTTCCCAAAGGCACCTCTTACAGTGAGAGGGCCCACCTCCCTGCGCTGGCGGATTCAAGAAAACAGAAGGTAGCTCATTGTGCACCATGACATTTCCTGCTTTGTAGAGACAGTTGTTCCAGTTATTTCTGACCCACTCTCAGACCCTGCAGATTGAGAGACACTGTGTACAGTGATGGTAACTGGGGGACTCATGCTCCCTCCCTGAGCTCGACTGTCCAGGGTAGGAAACCTTACCTTGGTGCCTAGCCAGCCTCTCTGCTGCCCTGGCCAATGCCAGGAGCATCAGCTGAGCCAATGCTGTTTGGAGGGTCCTCTGTCGGGTGCTGGGGTGCTGGTTCTACACGGAAGAAGCCACCCAGGCCCTAGAAACGGGGGTAGGGAGAGGAGCAGGGGCTGCTTCTCCATGAAGCTCCAGTGTGCTGGACGGCAACGGGAATAACTGCTGTTTGTCTTTCTGTCTGACCCAGCAGCCTTCCAGACAGCGAGGGAGAAGACCCCAGGTATTGCCCCGGGACAGGGTTGGCATGAGTGTCGTGGTGGGGCCTGTGAGTGAGAGTGCGGGGCGCGAATCCAAGGTTGTGCTGTTTCATGTTCTCAGAGCCATGGGGCTAAACCATGCAGTTTTGATGAAGGCAAAATATGGTTTGCAGAGGGGAGAATGAAAGAACCTTAGATGAGATCATGCTCTTTACTCATCCCAAGGTTCATAGCGCTTACACAGGTATCAGTCATCTGTGGAATTAAAATACCACGGTGAGAGGGAGATGGTGACTCATACCTTTTATCCCGGTGCTCAGAAGGCAGATATGGGGGGGACTGCTGTGAGTTCCAGGCCAGCTGGGGCTACACAGTGAGATCCTGGCCAACCAGCAAGGCTACATAATAAGAACCTGTCTCAAAAACAAACAAATATGGGGCTGGAGAGGTGGCTCAGCGGTTAAGAGCACTGACTGCTCTTCCACAGGTCCTGAGTTCAAATTCCCAGCAACCACATGGTGACTCACAACCATCTGTAATGGGATCCGATGCCCTCTTCTGGTGTGTCTGAAAATAGCTACAGTGTACTCATCGTGTGTGTGTGTGTGTGTGTGTGTGTGTGTGTGTG